>BMAU01002426.1:0-225000 GCA_019973935.1 Trichonephila clavipes | reverse complement strand
AAATTGGAACATATTGCAAAATGCGGTGGCTGCTTAGAAGACAAAATATAGATATCAGCTTTTTTTAGAAAGAACTCAGTGGGTCAATTTCTAATCATATATATATATAAGCATTCATTTGAAAAATTTGCTCTGTAAGACTAGCCCATGGAAGTCGCTAATACTTATTAAACTTGTTCTTAATTTAGCATTAATTAATTAGTTATAAAATACTCTGTGCAGCACTGATACATTAAAAGTATACCAGCTGAAGTCCCCGCTATTTTCACGAGTTCATTTATAACAAAATAAAACATTATTGATATAATCGCTGAATTTTAAGGAGAGTAAAGCCAAGTGCGCGGCAATGTTTACAAAAAATGTAAAATGATTTTTTTAAATCATTGCTCAAATTATAATTAGTTTTAAGCGAACTGTAATTTTAAGCCTCACAGAATTAGCATTTAGAATTGATGTTGAATAATGAACAATAATATAAAATTCCGATGAGAAATAATTGTATTATTTTTAATATTATTTATAGTGAAAAGACTTCAACATGTTTTAAACCTGGAGCATGCGCGCACTCGATACTAATGGTCGAGTGGGGGTTATTGAGCCACCCCAATCTTTTTTTTATAATTATTTTTATAGTACACAATAAAAATCGTAATTCCAGTGAATAATTTAATTAAGAGAAAATATACTCACCTACCTTCAAGAACACAGGAAACATTTCGGAAAAAAAGTTATCACACCGGGAACTCGGTCAAAACAAGTACCTTAAGATTGTAAAAAAACGTTTGTCACTCCCAAAAAAGAGGGAGATATGTGACAAATATATTTTAGTTCACACGTTAAGACTGTCAAACAGGAGGATAGTGTGTCAGAGCTATTGGTAACAAATAAACAGTTTTGCCAGAATTACCGATTTCGTGCACTCTGTGCTCGGCGTGACAGCTCCGGAATAAAAAGGATTTCATCATTACAATATGGATGTTCAAAAAAAATTATGTAAAACGTTTTTCATTATGCTTTTTTATATGTTTGGGAATAACTCATAGATATAAATCTTGGCCAAGTAATCCTTCAAAGAGCTTTCTGTGCTTTTCCAAAAATCATAAAAATATTTTACAAGGAAAAAATCGCAGCAGAAATAGTTCATTTGCAACTTCCCTAAATGAAAAAACAAATACACACATAGAGCAAGGACGTAAAACTAACCGTACAAGTAAGTTCGATGGTCAAACCGCAGCAACTACATTTTGCTGCCTACAGCTGATGACAATAATGTAACAGTGATGAATTTTTTATCTTCCTAAAAATTTTTTCGATTATGGGTCTGGGTTTTGTTTTTTCTCATTTTGGTTTGAAAAGAAACCGTAATAGAAGTAGAAGCTTTAATTTTTTATGACGTAATATCGCAGATATATAAATTATATTAGTGTAAATGTGTATTTTTTATTATGTCAGAAAGTATTTTGTTTTACTTCATTCCAGTAAATAAATTTTTTTAATCTTTTATTTTCGATATGCTCGCGCCCTCGTGCGTTCATCGCGCCCCCCAATTTGAGAAACACTGGCTTAGGGAGGTATTTTGAAAAATCGACCCTCAAGAGTGTTACGAGGAATTATAAATTTAAAAATCCTTTTTATCGGCTGTTTTATCTACATAGTTAAAATTTAACAAAGGTGTTTTTTCTTTGTTTGTTTGTTTAGCTGAGATATGCAAAAAGCTTTTTTTTTGTTTAATTTTCAATTCACATAAAATTAACTCATTAGAAACTTTTTTTTCCTTCAATCTATGTTGTTTAATTTTTCATTTCACGCGTGCGAAGAACGGGTATACCAGCTAGTATATATATATATATATAAAATATATATATGTATAATATATATATATAATATATATATATATATATAATATATATATATATATATATATATATATATATATATATATATATATATATATATATTTATATTTATATATAGGAATTAATGTGTAATATTAATCAACTACTAGTTTATCCACCTAAGGAGGTTCAACCGTAACTTTAACACTTCGAAATTATGTGCTCCGTGCTTTAAAATTAGGAGTTACATAATCTACATCGTTCGAAGTATTTCGACCAATCAGGGCAGTCTTTCATGAAAGTCTTATGATTTTTAGAGCATTCTGTTGGCATTTTGTATATAAACAGGATTTTTCTGGAAAATTAAAGCCACTTCGTGTTTTTCTCTTGTTGCTACGCTAATTGTTGTTGAGCGTTATTTATGTGTGTCTTGCTATTTATTTTATATGTTAGTGTTTTCTACACGTAAACTAAATGTATATTCAAAAGTACAAAGCCTCGTGAAATATTCCTCGACGTCATAAACATAACAGTTATTAATCATGAAAAATTCTTCTCGGTGAAATATATATACGTACACAAAAAGTAAAAGATAAGCAGAAATAAAGAAATGAAAGAAACAAAATGATAATGGAGGAAGTTTTTACCTAAAAGAGAGAGAGAGAGAAAGAAGTTAAAAATAATTTAAAACTTTCTTTTCAAGTCGATTCATTTGTTTTATTCAGCAATAGTAGTCGGGAATATATTTAAAAGACATTGCTGTCAAACAGTTCATTTCATCATTCTGCAGATTTGCCATGAAACTTGTATGTTTAATCAGATACAAAGCATTAAACTTCTTGCAATTATCGCACGCAGACGTTTTTATAAGTTTCTCAAATGGTAAATAGAATACGAACAGTCGTTGCCGTTCATGTAAAGACGACTGAGACAATCAGTCCGTAAGTGGAAATGCCGCACAAACGATGTACATCGTATTATCGGCCATGTATTATAAAATCTAATGTCTGGCTACGTACATCTTCTGACAGTAGGGTTTTTCCAAAGTACTTGCTATGCCAACATATTTTAAAAAACATCATTTGAACAGAATAACCTGATTCAATGTTTTAACTCAAACATATCTGAAAAAAAATAGTTATAGAAGTCGATTGACGTATTCAGCATGGATTTTAAACGGGTTCTTTCCGGGCTTCTGCTAATCCTATTGAGGAAAATACTTTTTTGAACTGTAATTTTAGTTATAAACCACTTTCCGTTCAGAGGACTTGATTTTATGTGAATGCAAACTTCTATTTAAGTGCTACTCGTGGAGTAGTTGGAGTAATGGCTGAAAATTGAACCTTAGTGGAAAGCATAGTCCGAGCAATCGGTGGTCGTACTTCGTAATATTAATTCCAAAGAAAAGCATTCAGAGAAAGGTGGAAATCATTCACCTTACGGTTGACGATCAAGTAAGTTGGCAGCAAGAGAGTGCAAGATAATAGATAAGATAAATGTTTATATTTTTCTAAAAATAAGAATAAGTTTTATTGCTGCTCGGATTTAGTTATCAGAGTGCATTCTCATTAATTATCATAAGTGTTAATGGCTGATTAAAAGTGGTCGACTTTAGATCATGTATGTTTCTTCATTTTATTCTCTTACACCCTCGGTCTATGGACCACGACTGGCTTTTTAAACTAATATTCCACTAATTATGAGCAAAATAGAAGTTTCCGTGTTCTGGTTTAAAAATTTAAAAATTATATCAATTAAATTTATATTTATATAAGTTTACTATAATATCATAATATAGTTACAGTTGTTTTTGAACAATTAGCATTCATATGAGTTTGAGTTGATTTACGTTCAGAGAATTCTTAAATACACACATTAAGGCAGCGTTTCTCAAACTGTGGGGCGCACCCCTTGAAGGCGTGATAACTCTACAAGGGGGCGCGAGCATATTAAAAAGTTGAAAACAAACCATTATTTAAAAAAAATATTGAATTACTGAAAGTAAGCAAACAAAATACACTCTGGCATCATAAAAAATAAAGTACACATTTACACTGATATAATACACTTATAAATGTATCAGTGCTACACAATGTATTTTGCAATTAATTTAACAATACTAAGTTAAGAAAAAAATTATTAATTACCAATGATTGTCATATATATAAAAATTAAAAACAAAAATAAACACTTATCTTGATAGTTTATACGGTTTATAATTAATGCCTTAACTGCCGATTAAAAGTTAACATGATTTGCTTCCCTATACACCATTTTCCACGTAAGCGCCCGTATATGATATATAGCGAGAGGAAAGAATAAATAAGCAAAAAAATAATCTGAAATAAGTAAATCCATCGTAGACATTGTTAAGGTCTTTTAATTGCATTCTAAAGCCTTCGGAATAATTTTATGGTTAACAGAGCACAGAAAAGATTCTACTTTGAAAAGACGTATATATACGTCTGGGAAAATAAACGCTTTGGTTTAGCTCGACATTTATATACGCCTAGGGCAACTAAGATGTTAAATTCGTATCGTAGATTTAGCGTCAAATTATAGTATTATTGAGTTCAATACATTGTTACTGTATGAGGGAGGCAAGATGAAAATTATGATTGAATATTGGGTCGCGAAAGTGCCAACTTTGAGACGCACTGCATTAAGGCATTAAGCATTTTATGATGATTTCATATGATTAAAATTATATTTGGATAGAAAAGGGATTAAACATACAAGAAACAAATATGGCGTAATTTAAGTCAGAAACAAAAAAAAAATTCCAAACTGTATTTTTTTGATAACGTGTTGGTGAATATTATACATAAATGTATGGAAAGTAACTAAAAATGTTTGTATAAAAAAGTGAAAGGAAAGGAAATTCTTATGGAAATTTGTATGTCGTTGAATACCTTATATAAATATATCTCGAACGGTCTATTTTCTGCTACGTGAAAAATAAAAATATTGTGGTATATTCGGGCAATTGGAAATTTTATGTAGATTGTGGAAACGCTTCTTCAGCAGTAACAAATCTGATTTAGAATTCACCGATGTGAATACTTTTACGGAATGAAAACTATCAATATTTAAAGTGAGGGGAATAAAATCAGTTAGCGAGAATAGTTGTATGGAAATCCCCCTGAAAATAGTGAAATACAACTAAACGTTAAAAGTTAAACTTACAAATTTAAGGCGTATGCAAAGTAGCTCCTTCCGGCAACAATTCACTACTGTAGACGAATTTTTCATACGAATTTTTCCACTTTAAGACATTCTTTTCTTACAATCTGTGAAAAGTATAGGCTATTGTATTCTCTTCTTTAAAACGATGCCCACGAATGCTATTTTAGACTGAAAACAAATAAATCCACACATCAATACAAAAAGAACAGGGTGAATGTTTAATTTTTTTGTTAGACGGTTTTTTTTTTGTTCAGAAAATTCCAATCTTCCCAAATGATAGTATGCATCATCACGTAGATCCATAACTTTTGTTCTTCGTTGAAGATTCTTAGTGGTGAGTTAGTTGGCTATAGCTATTTTCTATCCCCCGATCCTTTCCCTCTAGTTTTATGCTCCTCAAGACGTTGAGTGTGTAGTCCCGTATTTCTGAAGAAAACATCATCCATTTAAAGTTGTCAGCTGGGAGGTTTAATTGGTTAGGCACACTCGTTGCACGACTAAGATTGCGTGTTCGACCCCGGCCCAAGTTGGTGGATTTTCATGATGGAAAAAATTGACAGCGTCCTTACAGTATGGCTATACTGCATGTTAAAGTTCCCTTGAATGCTTGTTTGTGGTTTGGGAGATCTCAGCAAAATGAAATTTCTAGTGCAATTACGCATTTACAGAGCTCAGTTGATTTCCTTTGGGAAGGAAACTGGGAGTTATATATAAAATTACTTTGATATATACCTCTATGGCCACACTAAAAACTGTTACTAGGTTAACGATGGTAAAAATACCGTAGTTAAAATGCATTTTACACTTATTCGATAGCTATAGGTATACATGGAGCACTTAACCCTCTCTGTCTATGATTTGGTATGTAGGATATTTGAAATTACATGGTGAAGATAACGTTGCCCATAAGTATAACTTGAAAATATTAATAAATTAAATTTAAAGAAGAAATACTTATAAAATTACCTTAAAAAGTGAAAAAAATAATTGAAATAAAACTATAAATTATTAGTAAATGTAAGAGTTAAACAATTTCTGTCATCGAAAAGGATTTTAATGTCGTGACATTCTCTCATACAAAAGGAACTGGAGAAGGACTGGATACTCGACCAATAGGAAAGCAGTTTGAGCGAGAAGTCCAAGAGACACACTCATTCCACCTGGTGTGAGAGAGAGCATTCTAATTGATCGGTACGTTAAAGTGATGTACTCCTGTTCCGAAGCGGAAGCCGTAGCAGTGTCGACATGAAGATAGCTCCTCTGGCCATACCAGTTGATAATCGACCTGGTTGTCTATTTAGAGCCGGATGTGGGAGCGGTAGCCTAGTGGTCAAGGAGACGGGCTCGTGGCCGCCGTGTCATGAGTTCGTGCCTCTTACACAGAAGATCCGACGTGCTAAGGTGGTCGATGCACGTTAATATGTCGAGGCTCGAACTCTCTTCCATTGATGTGATGCAAAAGTTAGGAGAATGGGTGTGCCAGTTCAGGTGACGTTCTCGTCATTTGATCATGGTTCTGAATTACGAAGTTCGTTACCAAAAGCCGTTGTGTAGCTGAGTAGTGAAACGAAAATATTCACTCATTCATTGAGTATCGGAGAGTCAAGTTAGAAAAAATTTGTGAAATTAAATTTAGAAAAAGCTATTGAGAAAACCAATATTGAATTCATATCATATTCAGGTACCCATACATTATTTTTAAACTGCTTTAGGAAGTCAAACAAATAACGTAGTTTCATCATCCGTTATTATATTTCTAAAATAATAATTATAAAAATATAATGTAGTTAAGACTTTAATTTATTTTCTTATTCTGACAAGCTTCTCCTTTGTGTACTTTTAAATATGTACACTTGAAGAACAAAATAACTTTTTCATATAAAGTTACTTATGAATATTCTTATGTTTATAAATTGAAATTCAATGCTAATTTCCTCCTCAGAATTATTATATTGGTAAATCGGTTCTCATTGAATTAACATTTTCCGTTTGACTAACGCCTCTTCTGGCAATACAACGTATAAAATTCTTGTTTTTTTTTATCATGAAGAGAATTTCGACGTCCAAGACATTTTATACATGTAAATTTAATACTCACGGGCTGTTGTACTACTGAGTTTAATTTAGTAAATTTAAACACACTAACTTGATATGATGCTTCATTTCCTAACGACGCTTGTAGATACAGAACGCGTTTCTTAAAATTAAATTGTAATTTAAAGTCATAGAAAAAAGTGCTAGTTAATGCTCCTGATTTGACTGTCTTTTCCTTTCTTTCACAAATTTACTTCAAAAAATTTTAATTTAATGTAATTTAAAAATAATCGTCCACAGGAATAAATTTTTTAGATTAATATATCTGAATCATTATTTTTTAAAACTTTTATCATTTGTATTTCTTTCAAAAATGTCTCATATATTCATCTTACATAAAATTATTATTCTCGTGACTGCTGAGCCGTACAGTATGAGCCAGAATCCCGGAAGGAGCATAGATGCATGTAAGTGGGTAATGTCTACGTGGCATGTAGACACTCGAGTCGTAAGCCCTCTGAGAATATTCTAGTAAGGGAAGAGGGGTAGGGAAACCCCTTTCCATCCCTGAATGCTGTATTTTAAAATTGTCGTGGAACGATGCTAAGACGTACTGTCACCTACATGGGTTTCAAAGCTGCAGTTAACGGCAGGAGTATTCTATGAAAAGAGAGAAACAACATATTCTCTTATTTTTAGACAACTGTACTGTGCACAATAACGCACCACCTTTATCAAATGTGAAACTTCAATTTTTCCCTCCAAACTCAACCTCAAAACTACAGCCACTCTACCGGAGCTTCATACATAATTTTAAAACCTTCTATTGGCGTGAAGTCTTTAAAAGCGTTTTGAATAACCTCGAAAGTCAGCAGAATGTAACTACTTATTTCTATTTTAACAGCTTTGATCATGATTGACAAGGCTTGCAGAGCTGTTACTCCTTTGACAATTCACAGCTGTTTTAAAAAAGTCAGACTTCCCCTCGCCGAATCTGGTTGATATCGACGATACACTCACTGAATTTAATGCTGAACCATCCCTTTGGGAAGGTCTTCCAGAACAAGATTTGATGTTTGACGACTACGTGTTGGTTGACACGGACATTGCTGTATGGGGAGCTCTATCTGACGCGGAAATTGTGGCTTTGGAACACCATAATACAGAAAATGATGAAGAGGAATCAAAGGAGTTGACTCCGGTAACTCTGTCAGAAGCTAAAGTGTCACTAAACAAACTACGCAACTTTTCCCTTCAAAATCATGTTGATGCAGACATTTTACAGGCTTCATTTGTTCTAGAAAAATCTATTGACAAAGTTAGATTGAATGCCTTAAAACAAAAAAAGATAACAGTTTTTTTCGACAAAAAGGATTAATTATATATAGTATGCATATTCTTTTAATAGTTGTTTTCAAGACATAAGTGTATCCTTTTAATATAGGACTTTTAACTTCTGTTTTATTTTTATACTGTATAAAATGTACTTTAAAAAATTATGTACAATTGGTGTTTTATTACATAGTTTTAAATTTAAATGTGTTAGAAAAAAAACTCTTCGTGTATTTTGAGAGTTTTTTCCTACCCTCTTGATAATTCGAAGTTTTTCATTGGTCCCTCCAACTTCGAATTATCGAGAGTCGACTGTATATATATAATGAGTGACAAAATTTTATTATGAACATCCCTCCTTCAGTACAATATTGGACGAATTTTTATGCTTAATACTTCTTGGATTCTTCTTGGATTAACTCTATGGTTTGTTCGTAAGAGATATGATGAATTTGAGAACATATCCGAGGAACTGTTCTTTCCAATGCCATCAGATTGGATGACACTGGATCCAGATGCGAGATGTCCCGTTTGATCTCCTCCAGCAGATGCTCAATTGAATTGAGTTCTGGTGAGTGTGCAGGCCAACTAAGCAAGGTAAAGTTTCTGCCATGCTTTTTGAACCGTCTGGGGACAATGTCAACAGTATAATTAGGAGTATTGTCGTGCTGTTTTTATCAATCTCTATAAGGATACTTTAGAAATATATAATGATACACTTGATCTGCGATAACACTTAAATTCCCTTTGGACATTCAAACGTTCTGCCACACGATTGTGAGGGTCCACGCAATGCTAAGTAAAAATCACCAAAACCATAATATTGCCTCCAATAATTTGTAAAGTTTTGTAATGTAGACTTGTATTATGTTTTCTATACATTAACACCCTGTAATATACATCGTGTAATTGAAAATGCGATTTAATGGATCACATGACCCATTTCCAGTTATCTACAGTCCCATCATTGTGCTCTTTGATGAATTGGAGACGTCTGCTCTTGTTTAAGGCTAATAGAATTTATTTTTGAACATTCTTTTACGTATTCTTTGATATCTAGTTAGCTTTATGGCTTTTTATGCAATTACCAGTCCTCTGTTTATAGTATATGCTATTTATTACAGACAGAAAGGTTTGGAAGTCTAAGGAAAAAAATATCCTTTATATAAAAAGGGGTCGAGGTTGAAAAATAGTTTGAAGCTTTGCTAAAATTGATTAAAAATGTAAAGCTATAATTCTACAAAAAAATAAATTTATTAGTTTTGAAAATTTTTAAGTGTAATTCTGGCTTACAACTATTTAAACAAATTCCTATAAGAAAGCTCGGAAGTATCAAAAACTTAATTTAAGCAGGTTTAGACTGTGTTACCCAGTTACACAAATTTAAAACACAAATATCACTTGCATAAAATGTGTTTCCCTTTTAATCGTTGTATGATTTTCTTAGCTTCTACATTGTAAGTTTATTATAGTATTTTTGTGTTCCATTTGATATTCATTTTGATTCAGAATCTTAGCATTGCCATGGTTTTATCATATTTACAACTGAGAATGACGTTATCTTAATTAAATCTAATTAAATATTTATTCATGTTGTTGAATTCCTGACATTATCAATAGATATATATTGTTATATCGTCTCTGAAATTTGATAAAAAATGTATAAGGCCTTATAAATATAACCTTTAATAAATTCATGGTAAAATTCATTTGAAAATACAATTCAACAGAAAATAAATTAGTAGATAAAAGGAATATTTTACATTTTACCAAAAAACTGATTTTAACAGATATGCAAATAAAATATTTAACTGTTCATTGTATATAATAACATGGATTTTTCGTAATTACGATATACTGATTCATCCATTTATTCCCGTTTTATTCCCAATGTTAAAATTATTCAAGTTTTCCGTTCGAATATTCTAGATCAAAGAATAAAAATAAAATACACTTGGAAAGACTTCGTTCAGTTAGTTTCCTATTATTTGGGAAATTTATGTACCTCCCCTTTAAAATAATGGGATATTTTACAAATATTAACTTCTAGAAAGCAATTAGTTGAAAAAATATATTTTGATAATGAATAATTTAACCTAAAGTGTCAAATAATTATGCAACAAAACAAACAAATATATACGAAATATTTTTGAAAAGAGTATCTATATAGAAGAAATGATCTTATTTTGAAATCATGAGATATTTTCTCGTTTTATACGAAGTCATTTATCGGAAAGAAAAAATTCCGAAAGAGTGAAGACTGCACTAAAACTATAGAACAAACTTCTTTATTTTATTACATTTTTATACTTTACAGAATATACAATAAAAGTTATCTCCATCCCCAATGCTATTACCTGACAATTTCAATTGCTGCCTATGATAAATTAAATGCCAATTATAAACGTAAGAGAAAGTTCGTGAAATACGTTAGCGTACATATTACAATGATTCATACTCTAGTTTATTTAGATGCTTTTGATGATTTTTTTATAAATAATTAAGGGCGAGATTTTTCCATCAAAACGGTACTTGTTTTCATAAATTTAGTTTCCTTGTAGATTGTAAGTTTATGAATTATTTTTATTTTCAGAAGGTATTATTATCTGGTATTATATTTTCTGGTATACAAGAATCAGTATTACTTTGATTTAATTACTTACTAGAATTACTTCAAGAGTTTTTTTGAACTTTAATTTCAAAAATTAATGAAGAACATAATTAAAAATTGCAGTCAGAAAAAATAATATGAAACTGGATGAATTGTCAAGTATATTTGATAACTTATTAATTATTGAAAAAGTATGAATATATATACCCCAATTCTTGAATAAATACACATTATTAATCGTAATTATTCATCCATAGTTTTGAATCATTCAATTATTGGAGAAAAAATGTTTAATTCCATTATGTTTATACTGCCTCAATTATTAGTTTAATATATATTTAACTACAAATGCAAAAAAAAAGTTACACTTCTTTATTTTTCAAAACTTGAAGTGCGACGTGGAAGCAAAAAATGTTTTTTATTCGATTTTTCTTCTAATAAATTTAGGCATGAAAATCATTATCTGATATAGCAATTGGAGAAGAAAAGTCCCCCCTACCTTGCCCGTCTATAAACTTAGATAAAGAATTTTATTCAAAATTTCATTTCCCCATAGGTATTGTTTTTAATGAAATAGTTCATATGTATTTGATAGCGCAAAAGAACAAATTCTGAAAAATTAGAATTAAAATTTATGAATAGAGATTCGTAAAGTAAGATAAGTCATCACAATATTCCTTTTTGATTTAAAATGGTTTTCATTTTTGATTTTCTAATACATGCCATAAGGTTGTACTGATAAATTGGTGAAATAAGTTATAACATTTGGTTTCTATGTATCCATGTTAACATCCTTGAAAATTGGACTTTTTACTGCTAAATGTTTTAATTAACGCTTTTTTGAACGAATAACAAGCCCTTTTAACGCAAAGAATAATATCTAAATTAAGGGTGCTTATTATTATACGACCATTTATAAATGTAATTCCATAAAAAGTAAAGAAAAAGCGAGAGCACACACACACACACATGAAACATATTTAGATTTCTACATATGAATTTATATATATATATATATATATATATATATATATATATCCTTTGTATTTTATAAAATTTCTTCACCTTCTAACATCCATATATTCCGATGTCACCATAAATTTGCTTTAAATCGTTTACTGATACACACATCTTAAGGCTGGACTAATGGCATCATCCGTCTGGAATAACTGCTATGTCTACAATGCACTCAGTTAGTAATTCTTAAATATTATTTATTAGATGTAATTTGGACCTGCCCCAGTCTAAAATACTACTTTCTGCATTTTATAAAACACCAGGACGATTTCACAAAACATTCCTTATCCACAAGTTTACCCCCTTTTAGTTCATTCATGAAACTCATGCACATACATGAAAACATATTTAAGGAAATAAGATTCGTCATAGGTTTGTTTTTAAAAATAACCATGAATTCGAACGTTGTACTGTCCGCTAAGCAAAGCAGCACTACGGAGAAGCGAGACATTCTGTGACCATTGTTTACAATGCACTCAGTTAGTAATTCTTAAATATTATTTATTAGATGGAATTTGGACACACACACACACACATGCCCCAGTCTAAAATACTACTTTCTGCATTTTATAAAACACCAGGACGATTTCACAAAACATTCCTTATCCACAAGTTTACCCTCTTTTTGTTCTTCCATGAACCTCATGCACATTCATGAAAACATATTTAAGGAAATAAGATTCGTCATAGGTTTCTTTTTAAAAATAACCTTGAATTCGAACGTTGTACTGTCCACTAAGCAAGACATTCTGTGACCATTGTTTTTTTATGAACCATTTTTATCAAAAGGTAAGAGCATTACGCATTCATTTTTCAGGTTTCCGTAAGAAATTGGTACGCGTTATACACCTCAACAATTTAAAAAAATGCTGTTTAAAAGTATATACGTGCGTAATACGCTGGATTATACGGTAAATAAATTTTAACTTTAGAAGAACACGATTTTAAGATTTCAAAATTTCAGTAAACGCTTATTCAGAATATATTTTTATTTATCTATAAAAAGATTTAAGTTCTCATGTTGGAATATAAATGGGTGAAGAAATATTATAGTTATCTTACCATAAAAGCTGAAAATCAAACATAAAAGTTTTGATGGGTGAAACTGATAGAAATATTTCTACTGATATTTATGTGGGTTCCCTCAATATTACTTATATTTTTTTATTTTTATTTTTGCCCGTATAAAGATTGTTCTTACTCACACTTTGATTCATTTCAGATGTAAAAAAGAATTGCTTAAAAATTTTTAGTAGCTACTTCAGAAATATTTAAATAAATTATATACCTACAACAATTTATCAAATTTATTTTATGACCAGGAAAAATATACAAGAATATGCTTTTAAAAACAGTTTTTTTTTTTAAATTCGTCTATACTGTATCTCAACTGCATATCGTCGATGCAGAAAGTTATGCATCTCACTATTTTATAAAATAGATCTACATCTCACTTGTAGCAGCATCGAATCTTAAATATTTTGTTACATTATGTGTATTATTGGTTCATACTCCTAAATTATCTACAGTAAATTAACAAAATTCTTATTTTTTAATCTATTTTTTATTTTTATTTTCCTGAGTTTAAATTAGAATTATTATATGTCGACATTCAGTTACATTATTTTTTAAAATCAGGTATTCAACATTTTTATTCACTGTTTGACATTTATTTTCTTAAAACATTGTTACTGAAAATTATAAAAATTATTGTTAAAAATCTTCTAATTTTTGCATATATTTTTTTAAAAGGAATTACAATAAATGTGAGAGAAACAAATAGAGAGAAGTTATAACATAAAAAACTTCGAAACTGTTGAATTTTAAATTAATTTTCAAAGAAAATCGGATGTGCGTGTGTAGTGATTTGTTATGCAGGCCTTTTGTAAATTACATACCATATAAAGCATCATATATTGAATTAGTTTAATTTTAATCTTCATTTCTTAAATTATACTTATACTTTCGATATAAGGTCTCATTTATAAGGAGTAACCAATTCAAATTTAAGGAAAATCCACTGAGGCTTTTAACTATCACTCAGAAATTTCCTTACTTGATTTAATTCTTCGATTAAAAAAAAATACCTTCAAGTATTTAAAAATCAGTCACCATTGAATTCGGTACTTAAAAGGAAGCATGATAATTAGTACTAAAGATGTATACGGCAAATGCAATACATGTTTTCATTAAAAAGGCAAATTGAGTAAGAATGAATGTAACATCAATTATTTTAATTAATTCCAATAGATAATTTAATCTATCATAAATTAAGCAGAAATTATTGTTACGATAATAAAATGTAATACTCATTAAATAGCATGAAATAAATAGTAATAATAGTTAAATTCTAATTCTACTTGTTAAGTAATAGTACCAATTATTATTTAAAAATAATTCACCAAAATAAAAATAAAATGTTAAGCTTCAGTCAAGAAATTACATTAGCATGGTTTATTGCAGCCATTTTAATGAATTTTGAATAGTATATATAAGTCAAAATACACTCATGTCCATAAGTAAAGGATAATTCAAAATCACACAGAAATTGAACTCTAAAATAAAAATTTCACCTGTAGAATTATCACATGCATCTTGATGAAGAATATACAAATTACAGGAAACCACCAGATGGTTCGAATAGTACGTCACAATGACGAGAGTGTATGAGAGAGAGGAATATAATGAATGGTGGCAAAGAAGTAAAATTGTTCACAAACACTTCAAAAGCCTTTCAGTGCAATAACCGCATAGTTATGGCACAAAGGAAGCATTTGGATGATTTTTTACGTGGTAGAATTATTGGACGACTGGAATGTGGACGTACCCAGCTGGAAGTATCCGAGGAACTTGGAATCGCTCAGAATGACATATCCAGGCTTTGGCAACGATCCAAGACGATGGTAATGTGAGTAGATTTTACAACACAGGTCACCCCTCAGTTTCAATGCCGAATGTGGACCGGTATTTGGCAGTTACTGACAAAAGAACAGACGGAGCACAGCATCAGACCTGTCTCGTCAGCTTTCTTCAGCTACCGGTACGACGGTTTCAAGGCAGATCATGTACAGACGCTTAGGGCACATTGGTCTATATTCTGGTAGGCCTGTCAGATGTGTTCCACTTACCGCAACTCACTTTAGCCTAATATTAACCTGGAGTAGAGAGCATGCATTGTGGACACCACGTTAGTGGTCTTGTGTAATGTTTTGCGACGAGTCCGGGTTTAGTTTGCAGTCTGATTCTCGCCGGACTTTAATTTGGAGAGTGCCAGGTACCTGTTACCACCAAGAGAACACAATCGAACGACACCCTTACGGTGGTGCAGGATGGCTCGTTTGGGGAGGAATTATTCTTGGATCCTGAACTGGCCTGATTGCTCAGAGTGTAAAGATGACAGACCACATCTATCGGGATGTCATTCTGGAACAACATGTACTTTTTTGTTTCGGGGCGCCATGGGTGCTGAATTTCTGTTTATGGATGACAACGCCCATCCTCACCGTGCAAACATTGTAGACGAATGCCTTCAATCGGAGGATATTACTCGTATGGATTGGCCAGTATACTCCCCGGACTTGAATTCAATAGAGCATGTGAGGGATATGCTTGGCCGACGAATTGCAGCCCGTCAACCTCCTCCCACTTGTCGTCCGGAACTTCGTAGGGCATTGCTTGATGACTGGTGTAATATTCCCTAAGATCAGATTGATAATTTGATACTTAGCATGCCTAGGCGTTGTAAGGCCTGTATTGCATCGTCCGGGAGACATATTCCGTAGTAACCATCATACTAACTATATTATACTGTTTTTTGTAAATAGGTTCTTTTTTGAAATTTGCTCCAAGGAGTAAAAATTGCAATTTTTATTAATTATGTCAAAGATATAGTATCTTTTTTGCTCTTTACCTTTTGTTTAATAAATAGACTTTACAAATAAGTCAAATTTGTTTTGCTTCCGTCTGTTTCTTTGCCTCAACTTCATTATCCTTAATTTATGGACATGAGTGTATTTCTCAATCTGAGTGACTACAAAGACAAAAGATAAAATTAAATTAAATGCTCAGAAGATAATTTCATTACACTTAGACTTCGATAATGTGTATACAAAAATACAAGAACGTACTCCAGTTATTCAGAATACTGTATAGTTAGCCCACGGTCACACACACACACACCTGTTTTTGCTACCGCCGTTGCTGGTGGGGTGTAGAGTACACCCCAAACTTCTAACATGTGTATTTAAATATGAAATTTTTTTAACTCAATTATGATACATATTTAGAATGTACAAGATGTTTTTTGTATTATGCAAATAAAACTATTATATTTTTTGACTAACATTATTTTAAACTAAACCTACAAAATTTTCATTTTAATTCACAGTTTTATATTTTTTACAAACCACAAGTAAAACGTATATACAAGTAATAAATATACTTTATAATTAGGAATAAGGACAGTAGAATGTAGACAAATATTATTTTAGTCATTTTCCAAACATTTACAGCATACTGTATTCATATACTTTAAGCATATTTTTTTTTACATTGAAGACAAAAAAAAAACAATTAGTTTTTACATATTTTACCCATGGACAAACAGTGCAGTGCCCCTTTTTTGGTGAAGTAATGTTCTTTTAAATATCGTTTGTGTCAGTAAGGCTTCTTTTAAGAGTTTTGTTAAGGTTTGGGAGTTCCGATCTCATATCCCACTGTGTGGCTGCGCAAGAATCATTCTAAAATCATCTAATCTTGTACGTCTCATTTTCTGTTAAGGAATAACCAAATGATAGACAATGTAAGCATTAATTTCTTCAGTATTAGGTAGATGATAAAATATTCGCAATGGCCAACGGTTACATATTAGTGATATATTATATATACTGCACATTTAATCAGTAATATATTAACATAGACTATATTATAAAAATTCACAATTTCAATTTTCATCTCTCCAAGTTTGGTTGTGAAAGTACTCAGTCATCAAATTCACTTAGTTCATCCTGAGAATCTATCGATATAATATCTAATAGATGATAAAGTCGCTGTTTCTCCCTCTTCCCATGAACTTTTTGTTAAAATTTCTGGAAAGAATTTCGAATTTTTTTTTAAAAAATTATATTTTACAATTAATTTATAGTAGTAAATTATTTTTTTGCTACAATGCTTAAATTTTAAATAAAATATGCATGCACATCAAAATATTTGAAAAAAAAATTAAAAGGAAAACGTAAAACTTACCCTATTTTACATGCTTCGAGTACGAAAATATAACTCAATTGCTCTCGGGGTGTTCTCAGCACCCAAGATAAAATTTGAAGTCGTTACATTTCAATCGTCCGAGCGAGAGTGATTGCATCAGGCCTGAAGGTTCAATGACCTAAAATGTGCCGCTACAGAAAACGTCTTGATTCAGCGCATTATTTTTAGAATTCTGTTAGGCTTTTTGCTGCTTGGGTGTACAGAACAACCCACGCAAGTGATATCAGGGTAGAAATGGTATTTCAATTTTAAATTATTAGAAGAAATCTCTTACCTGGTATGCCCATACACCGTACGGACAACCGAAAGCTGGCTGCAACCACTTTTTCCGTATGCTGTGTACGGGCACTGATATTTTTTTCTTGCTATATTTTAATTCTTATAGTGAGATTATTAGTGTTAAAGTTTTTAAAAGATGCAGTTTGTTTATGATACTGAAATACTTCCTATTCGGTTCTTTCTTTGTGGTGAAGGTGGTGATTTTTCATTGGAGGCTGTTATTTGCATTCTTGAAATTATTCAATTAACAACAGGGATTGACAAGGCAATGTGCAATTTGTTTCTTAGGAAGAAATGGAAATGGAAATATAGTCCAAAAAGAAGCTGTTATTATATATGTCTTATTGCAATGTAATACTTAGTATTATACACCCTGCTTAAAACAATGCGTGTGCCCATACATACACTGGCCTCCAAAAGTTTAGGAACAACACGTTTTTCGAAGCTCACAATAAAATTTATAGTTTATATAAATGATAAAAATAAACTTTATACAAATTTATGCAAAACTATCACTTTTTTAATAGGAAAGAAAATATATATTTGAGTGAGAGAAAATATGCATATATAAGGCTTTCATAATTACGCGTGTAACTTTTGTCGATTTAAGACTTTTGTTAGCAGATTTGTTGACAATAGGCAGTGGGGTCTCTCAATGTCTGAGAGAAGCCGTTTGCCCGATTCGTTAAGGTCGAGGGCGGTCGGATGGATGGAAATGGGATTATCACAGGCTGATGCTGCTAGGCGTTTTAATGTGTCTCATAGTGTAGTCCGCCGTCTCTGGAATCAATATCAAAGCGAAGCATCTGTGCCCAGAAGACATATTCTAGGCCGACCACAAGCTACAACTCCTGCAGGAAACCGTTTTATTGCTCTTTCGGCCCAAAGGAGAAGAAGGATTTCTGGTCCGCAACTTGTTACAGACCACCTTGTAGCATCAGAGAGAAAAATATACGCTTGTACAGTGCGAATGCGTCTTCACAATGCAGGTATGTATGCAAGGCGACTAGTTGTGTGTGTACACCTCAACAGTCGACAGAAAAGGGCCTGCTTATCTTGGGCAAGAGAACACGTTTCCTGGACCAAACAGAGATGGGCTTCTGTACTCTTTACAGACGAGTCCAGGTTCACACTGGAGAGCGAGTGAGGACATCTACTCATCTGAAGGGAACGAAGCACCATATATCATCAATCCAACACTGTTGAAAGACACAGTTACCAAGATGGCTGAATAATGGTATCGGCAGGGATCTCATTCGGTGGTCACACTGGCCTGCATGTGTGCCAGGAAGGAACTGCAACTGATATTAGATATCGGGATGAGATTCTGGAACCATATTACGCCCGTATACCGGTGCAATTGGCAATGGCTTCGTTCTGAGGGATGATAATGCGCAATATCACTGAGCTGTGATTGTCTTAACTTCCCATTTTGGTAACCGACAACTTAATTGACAGCATGGAAATTCGATGCCGTCATTGCATTCAACCTAGGGATGGGCATATTTCTAATTAAAAGCCATTTTTGTTATGTTTCTATGACATTTCACCATATAAAACAGCGATTATTATTTTTTCCAAGAATGGACTTCTCCAGCGAGATTGCCTTTTTTGTTGTAAATCATTTTTGAATTTTTGTTTTGTAAACTATTATCTTGCAGTCAATACATGACGGTTTTGTGCACATGTCATCCAAATTTAGTGTTTCTACAATCTTTCATTTGCAAATGAGGCGCCAAAAAACGGTTGCTCCTTATTTTTTGGAAGCCAGTGTATTTATATAAATATACACGCTCGTATATACACGCACGCACAAAATCCTCAATTGTTTGAAAAAGTACCGCTTAGAATTTCTTCCATTATCGCATTACGCTAAGTATTATGCTTAGTTATTTGCAATAAAAATGTCCATTTTCTTGGAAAATATTGGACAAAAAAAATTGACCGCCTGAGGGGGTAATAAATAAATCGTACTAAAAATACAGTAAAATTTCTTAATAACAAGTGCAACACTTTTTTTTTAAAATTGCCTCTACTTGTAATATATTAAGTAATTATAACACATGTTGATTTTCTTAAAATATTATCTTACGATATACGCTATTAAGTGTGGAATGGAGATTTAAGATAATACGTTATGGCAGAGCTTCTGAAAAACTTTCTATATTTAAAATCCAATTGTCAATCATAATTTTCATCTCTTTACACAATTAAAACAATAAAATCATATTGAATGCAATAATAATGTACTTTGTCGCTACGTCTATATAATGCGAATTTAATTAAATACCTTACAAATTATCAAGATGAGTATTACATTTTGTGTTTGTGTGTAAGTGACTTCAAGTAATAAATATTTTGAATAAGTTACTTTAAGTAATAGCTTATAAGTATTATGTTACTTTTCCTTTCTAATTTTTAATTTGGAACAAATTACAATAAATAAGCAGCGTGTATTTTATTAAGTCATAATATGTTTTATTTAGCTTCCTTTCAGTAAATTAAAAATTTATTTAAATATTTTTAACAATCTTTTGTTTTTAATTTGTCGATAGGATCGAAGCCATCTGGTACAGTTATCACCTCTATAAGAGGGAGAGGGGAGAATCCACAGTTTGGAATCACTGTCTTATAGTTGCAAGGGTTCCGTGAGTCAAAAACGTTTCAAAACCACTGTTCCAGAGTAATAAGACATAAAGAGACTTCCGGGGTGTAATTGTAAGTGTAGTAGGCCATGGTATAAAAATAATTTTACCTAATAGAGAGAAACGAAGCTTTTACTTTGTTCCTTAAATTTCCGTACACTAAAATGTAGCAAGCAAGATGGAAGGACACTTCTCTTTCTACCATCTCTCTTATTACATATCACTGCAATAATAGTAATCGTATTGTAACTTTTAAAATTATGTAATAAAAACTTTAAGTTTTATTTTTTGTTCTCTGCTTGTTTGATATTAAAACTTATTAAAAATTATATAATTAATGATTCTTAGTAATTTTAAGATACACATGCCTTAATAACTTGCTCTAAGAAAAATGAGTCTCCGCAATGATGAATAATTCGATCCCCTAAAAAGAAATATATTTGAATGAATCAATCTATTTTTTGATGACGGCAAGTGATGTTTTGAAATTTTAAAAAGTTTGTATATTAAGACAAAAATTTATGCTTCATTTAAATCGAAACATGTGAGGAGTAATTAATGTGTTAATGGTTTCTTTTTAATCTAAATTAAGTGCATGCAAGCTGCAAACTTTTAAATCACGAATTATTTAACTTAGGTAGCAACTTAATGTTCTTTATCTTAAAAACGTTGGAAATGCTAAACTAATTATATACACTTAGATTATGAAAGAATTGTTAGAGAAATATAAAAAAAAAGCTGAATTTTATTTTTAAAAAAAACAAATTAAGTTGGGCATTAATGAAAGTTTTGCATGTTGAAGCACTCATCGTTTCTTTTATTTTCATTCTAATCTCAAAATTATTCGTGTTTTCAAAATTTGCTGGGACATCATTAATTCTGAAAAGGTAAATAATTCATTCTTTACTTCTCTTTATATCTTCGCCTGCAATAATGTGTTTCTTAATATCATCATGTTTTGTTTTTCATATATCTTAAATTATAAATGTATGTTATGAAACAGATTTCGCATGGCTGCTATAGTTTTAATATTAAGTAAAATGGTTGATATCAAATGTCATTATTCTGCAAGGCACTTGAAACTAAAATAAATCGAAGCTTAATCATTATGTTTAGAAAGCAAAGCTTCATTATTTATGAGAATTGACCAATCTATATTGCAATACGGCTGCCTTTTGTCTCTTCTAAAGAAATTCAGTTCAGTAATAAGTTTAATAGAAATTATTTTCAAATTTATGAATCTATAATCATGAAGTGTATTATTTAAAATTATGTTTTTAGTAACAGGAATTGTACTGTACGAGGCAAAAGAAGATTGCATTCGAGCCATATGCCGACTGATTCAAAATAAGTGTGACCGATTTTAAAAATATGTAACTATTTATGATGGATTTCTATCGTTTTATACTAATGGTTTTATTTGAAGCAAGGAACATTTAAGTTACCAATCAAACCATTTGTATTAGTATTAGTAAATTACAGTACTGAAATTGGATCCTCAAACACGGAACAAAATTTTATAGCTTTTGAAGGGTGGTTGTTTAAATTCTGTAAATAATAAAGCATTTAAAATACAAAAAATATAGTTTCTATTGTATTACTATCAAAACTTTAAAACGAAATAAAATTTGGCTCGCAATCAAAAGCTTCAGGATAAAAAGGTGAAAGAGAGGAAGTCATTAATGAAAGAGAAAAAAAAAGTTAAAAAGAATTATCGCTATGGAAAATTCTTTACCTCAGAAACATATGACAAAGAAACTACAGACATATCAATCGATAATTTATTTTCAGATAAAGAAAATTAGTTATAAAAAAGTAAATTGTCCACACACAGTCTGTCATCAAATTTCTGTTAAGACCGTATAAAAACAAAGAAAACGTTCTTGTTCTTTGTATTTAATGTTACGCAAAGATAGATACAAAGCATGGATAACTTCTGATGAAGCACAGTTTCCTCTGTCATTCACAACTGGAAAACGAATATTCAATATATTTCAAGCAACAAACGTCGCAAAGACACAGCTGTTTTGAAAAATGCAAGTTGGCCATCAGGTGTTAAGCTATGGATGGAAATGTCTCTCAAGGCTTAACAAAACCATTTTTTTGTAGAACCAAACTTTGAAATTGTTGCTAAATACTAACAAAAAAAGTTTTGAAACGCTTGATGAAAAAAAGTAAACGTCTTTTCCCTCAAGGAAACTTCGTTTTTCACCAAGATTCTGCACTAAGTCATACTGTAAAATCAACTACAAAATAGCTGAAAGATTAAAAAATAAATTTTCTTTCTCCTGATAAATGACTATCACTATCCCTTTCTGTGTTCTTCGCGATTAATTTTTACGAGGATATTTAAAAAAAACAATTACATAGACTAAGTTAAGAGCATTTCAAAGGCTTCAAAAAGCAATTTTAGAGGGAGTTGTAAAAATACCCCAAAAGACATCGAAAAAACTCTTTTAGCTTAACCAAAACGCTTAAGAAAAATGTACTGTGTTAGAGCAAACCACATTGAAAATTCCATCTAAATACCTTAAAGTATCCGACTACGTTCGGAACCGTGATTTTAAAAAAAGCACATAAAGGGATTATTTCCATGATATTTAGTATCACTTAGATTAGAATACATACATAAAATTGTTTTAAGGACATTTTGACAAAAAAAAATATTTAAATACAATATTTTGGCTAAAATTTTATTTAGAATAACCTTTTTTCAAAATGTTCTCCTTTTATAAAAAATGCTTCTAAAATAATAATATTTTGCTTATTCAATATAAAGATTTCTCTAGAAAGTCAGAAATATTTATTTTTTGAAAAATTCACTTTATTTTCAGAGTTACAACCAATTAAAATAATTATCGGCGTTGTTTTCTTGAAATTTCTCCCCTCTGTTGCAGTAAAACATGGATTATCCCACTTTTAATTTATATATTTCAAAAATTCTAATTGAGCCTCCGTACCTAGGTCTAAGCTATATGCAGGCAAATTATTATTATAATAGAAGACTTTTTCATAAAAAGAGAATATTTTAAAAATTGGTCATTCTATGTTCATTTTTTGACAACATATTGTACTTAAATAATTTTTATTGTAATACTATTGTTAAAACAATTTTATATACATTTCATAATATAAGTAACACTAAATATCATAAATATTACTCATTTATACGCTTTTGCAAAATCACGGTTCTTAAAGTTTTCGAATACCTTAATTCAATAAAAATTTATGATCCTGTGAAATTGGTCATACTATTTATAAACCAACCGGTATGAAAGTAATTGATTCTTTACCGATATGGTGTTTGCTAATTGCAATCACAACATTTCATGTTGAAATACAATAACTTGATGTTATTTAGAAGTTATACATGCATGTGTTACACTTAAATGCCGTGCCAACAAGGAGTGTCCAGAAAGTTAAAAGCCCTCTGTGAAAAGACAGAAATGATATTTATTTTTAAATAATACTAATGATACAAATAGAGAAAACTTCAGCTATAATTAGGTAGTAGGACCACCGCAGACAGTGACACCCAAAGTAACACAGTGGGTACAGGGTCCATGGGAGTAGGTATGACGTCCTGAAGGATGATCCTCCATTTAATGAAATCCATTTACAACAGTTTGTCTTCTGAATTCGGCCGCAAAATGTCAAGCACATAACGTCCAATCATGTCTCAGACATGTTCGAATGGTGGGAAATGAAATGAGAATAATGTCCAGAAAATCATTTAATGAAACTTGCAGAGGATGATGGGTCGCATGTTTTCTGAAGAGTGTATTATGCTGCGATGGAATATCCTCCTAGTAAAGGATATTGGTAATTCTAGGAAGAGGAATATCTCCTGCAATACGTCAACTATGTATATTATTGAACTATCATTGAAAAATAAATATAAGTCATAAATAGTTTGCTTTCACTCTCGTTAATGCCCTAATCAATAGTATAAATTTATTCACATTGTGTGGTATATACTCCGATGCAACTTAATTTGACATGTTACCATATTAATATTATATTCGTACGCTGAAATATATGCAAAACAGAAGAGTGACATTTTAGAGACACAAGCATGTGACATTCCATCTTATAGCTCTTGTCTGGCTCCAAAAAAAAGAATTGACTGTTCAGTGGGGTCTATAACAGTATACTAAATGATTACCAAGAGTTCAGGCTAGTACCAACCTATTAGTGGATAATTATCAATACAGAAACATCAAGGAAATCCTGCACATGAAGTAAGAGGGCGGCAAAAATCATGTGCCTAACCAGCCGAGTTTATTGGTCGATTCTTTTATTCTCGCATGCCGACATCAACTCTGGTCACGCCTGAACCACTCACATTTGCCAAGAATTATTTGTCCCTTACTTACTTGTTAGCGCCTCTAAGTTAGTCTCAGATGAGATGTGATACATGGAATATAAGCTGCTCTTCTTAATAGAATAATTATTTATCTCGTAACATCACGAATGGAATGGAAAAACACTGCATATTTCACATTCTTTACGGTTTTCAGAGAAATCTGTTATCTAGCTGAACATTGACTCCTAGATATGTTTGTTATCTTGCTACTGGAATGCTTACCAACAGGGGTGTTTGATCGGCATGGTCCACGGCCGACCGAAAATTGAGGGGCATTCGATGCTTAAGCTGATCTAAAAAAAGATGGGTCTGATCGTTGTATTAGCCAATGAAGTGTTAAAGAAGCACTAATTAAGCAGTATTAAGGCTAGCGAGCTATGTGCGATCACACATTACCTTTTTTAAGTGTATAATCCCAGAGGTCAGTGAAAGGTAGGGCAACATTATGAAATGAATCTCGTTAACGCAGCGTTGTACTGTGCTTCACGGGAAACAATGAATGGGACCTAACTTCAAATGAAATCTTAATGTGTATAAAAAAATCCTGGTTATTGGGATGTATTGCGAATGACTAGTGGATTCTTCACCCTTCGCGTATAATTCAGACACGCCCTAGTGGGGATCGAGATTGAATTCAAAGTGGAATTTGTAGATGATCCCAATGGACTAAATTCAAGACGGTCACATGATAAATACAATCATGTGTTCTCCATTCAATAAAAACTATCATGTTATTAGTTCTACTTGTAAAGTTTAGATAACATTTAAAATTTGATGACTGGTTAAAGATGTTCACGTGTGTTCAAGTTCTTCAAATATTTTTTTTTAAATTAATTAAAAAACCCTTATATTTTACGTGTAATTTTACATTTTACGTGTACCTTTACATTTTACTAGTAAATTAATCTCAGTTTGTTTAACTATGTGCATTATTATATAGTTTACAGATATATAACTTTTAAAAGAAAGTTTCTACAAAAAGCAAAAGTTGGCAACATAGAAGAGCATGAACTAATTGGCTGGAAACGCGTAATTACATCGATGATATAACTATGACGTCACATGCATTTATGAACTGATTGGCTAGAAACACGTGACAACAGTTATCATGTTACTATGGAGACCCATGAATTTAACCCATTGTATTCAGTTCTTGGTAATCTATTTCAGACACCGTTTTAAACGTATCTAGACGGTGTATGACTTTGAGCGACAGTCTGCACATTGGGAACATAGATCTCAGCCTCCTTTCGCTGAGTCATCTACTGATGATCAATACGGTTTATTGTGTCTCCATTCTGATCGTTGATAAGAACACATCAGGGTAAGTCAACATGATTGATGCTCTGTACCTCATTTCTGTCTTTTAAATAGTTACTCTATAAAATTGTCACATATAATAGATGTGTTTCGGATTAATAAAATAAAAGCTTTAGCTGACTATTATTAAATAAAGGTGTTTACCGTTTATTTCCCAGTTCATATTAATGATCTGCTAAATATAAAATTGTATATTAAGGGTCTGTGGTTTAAAGGTTGGTGACCTCTGTGATATAGAGCCTCATTTAAATTATGAAACTTTATCAAAATTTTCGTTAATAACTCTAACATGTAAAATCTTCCATTATAAACAATAGCTAGATGCTGTGTTCCAATGTACAGAAACATTGGTTATTGTATAATAGCTTTTTTATCATTTGTTTATTTATAAAAATTGATATTTTATTTGCAATCTCGTTAAATTCGCTTTTATATTTTTAACGTGCCTATTTTTATGTCTCAAAGTATGCATATATCTATGATTTCCTGACATTTTAATGATTGAGAAGTTATTTAAAAGTATAGAAAATTAAAATACAAACATAAAATAAAAATTATAATTGAAATATTAATAAAAATGCATATGCATATAGTTCTACTTATTAAACTAAATGTGATATTTTCAAAAATGAGGCCATTACTCAATGTTACAAAGAATATTTTTCAAGGAAATTTGTCACGAAAACTCATATCCTCATTTACAAAGTAGACGTCGTACTAGCAACGTCATACGATTACTAGCAATTGGCTTCGTTCCAGTTATTCTAAGAACTTTGTAGTATATTCCTTGAACTATGGAAGACGCTATTTCAGTAAAAAAAAAAAAAAAAAACTTTATATCTTGTGTCTTTATTATCAGGGTAAGAAGAGATAGGAAAAGTTCTTTATTTCTAGACAGAAGCAGAAGATATCAAATATCGCGTAATGTTAAGTCTAAACATTATAAATAGAATTCGTCCTAAATTGTCTGGAACCAAATGCTAGCTTAAATGAATAAAAGCTGAAGTTGCTAAGAGAAGTATCTTAGATATTACTATATCCTGAGTTTTCTTTTATATAGTTAACTTTTTCCTTGTTAGAATAGTTATATAATTCAGGAAAAGGTTTGATGAACTCATATAAATAAATGAAGGAAATTAATTCGTAGGCAGATTAATAATATAGAAAAAAAATATTACATAATAAAAAGTTTACATAAATAGCAAATTAATGTTGGGGTAAGCGTATTTCTCAGGTATTATTGCTTAATCATGAACGACTCTCTGGGAAAGAGTAAAATCCTATTAAAAATAAGATTAATAAAATGAAACTGAACCTCAAAGATTTGTTCGAAGAAAAACCTTGGCATTGCTTTAAATAAAAATAAATAATACGAGGGCTGTAAATTATATAAATAGTGTCAACTTAACCTAGAAACTCGAAGAGCATGGGACATGCGCAAATAAGCTAAGGCAGTCGTTCTCAAAATTTTGATATTCACGACCCATTTTTAAATTATAATTTTCATTGCCTCCCCCTCCATTACAATGCAAATGTATTGAATACAGTAATAACCTATGATATTTTGAGAGACACTAAAGCTACAATACGATCTTAATTATAAATCATACAACTTATCAAGCATTGAGTTTTGTATACATTTTTTTATATATGAAAAGTCCATGGAAAAATATCACTAGGAATTATTAATCCTGTTCTTTACTCAGTTTTGAAACTTAGTATGAAATACATTGTGCCGTACTGATTCGTGTATAAGTATATTACATCAGAGTAAATGTGTATTTTACTTTTTACTATGCCAGAATATATTTTGCTTTGCTTCCTTTTAGTAAATTGATATTTTTTTAAATAATCTTTTATTTTCGACTTATCAATATGCTCGCGACCCCCTTGTACGGTTATCATGCCCCCCCCGAGGTGGGCGTGCCCCACAGTTTGATAAACACTGCGATAAGGGAACTATGATGAGTCGATGTTGACGATATGTAGGATGCAAAAAATAGTCGATTTTTTGAAGCGTAGTTGTTGTGAGGTATTTAAGTCAAGAGTTTCGCTCCCATTGCTTTATAACAATTCTTCTCAAACTTTCAATATTTGTGAATCAATATTCAATCATAATTTTTCCCCACCCCTTTCCATACAAATAACACTGTATTGAATTCAATAATACTATACTTTGATGTTACACGGCTGCAATATGACTTTAACCTCTTAAGTGCAACCGGTGTATATTTATGTCACCCTCAACCGGTACATTAAATGCACCGGGAGTATCTATACATCTTTCAAAAGTACGACCTCTTCTGTGCACTGTTACCCATAAAACTATTCTGAAGGCTATGGAATGTAATTAAAGAACATTGACTGTTTGCGAATGATTTAATTATAAATCAGAGAATTTCCTCATATATTTTGTTCCTTCCCCCTCCCCCCGAATACAACACACGTGAAAATAGGATGCATTAGGGAGACTTTTAGTCGGCATTTAAGAGAATATTTATAATCCGCACAAATTTTCAAGAAAATAATGTTTATATACATAGTACAGTCCCGCTAATCCGAACACGGCTAATCCGAACATCCGGTTAATCCGAACGGCTCCGCGGAAAAAATTTTATAATTTTAAGGACAAAAAATCGGTCAATATTTCAATATAAAACAGTGTAAACCTTATTTCTTTATTTAATATTCACGCACTGTACATCAAGTTATGGTACAAATTTAAAATGGAATAAACTTAATGTTTAGTATGAAAAATTGTACAACATAAGATTAAATATAAAATATGTACAGTACAGTACAGTACTGATAATGTAGTGAACAAGTACCTTATTACATTAATTCAGTTCCTTTCTGACGCAACGAAGACAGTCTTTCCGTAATTTCGCCAGCGCCTCATAAATAACACATCAGCTGGTGTAGTGTCGGGCTGTTGCTCCAAGTAGCGCAGGGCAAGGTCAAGGGCAGCTGCGCCATCTGCATGTGGCACCACGTCCTTCTTATCGCATTGCGACGTGAAATTTTGTCACACCTTCACCTTTATCTAAACGCTTTAGAACCTCTAGTTTGTCTTTAAGAGTAAGTGTTGAGTGTTTACGCTTACTCGCCATAACAATCTGTTTACGTACACTGTATGTGTAAATGTCCAAAACACACAACAAACTGTTTTCACTGTAGAATATCACACTGTAACACTATTAACACAGAGACAAAAGCGGAATATTTATAATCCGCACAAAACACTAAGTTAGGAGTGGTGGAGGGAGGACACACGCGTCGAGGAGTGGGAGTACAGTCCACGCGGCAAAAAGGGCGCGTCAAGATACACAATAGACCCACTCGTGGTTAAATAATTTCGTGTTACTCCGGCTAATCCGAACAATCACGTATCGGTCCGATAATTTTATGTATGACAAACCCATGGGTTCACTGGTATTTATTAAACTTGTTATTATCTGAATATTGTTAAATTAGTAATAAAACATATTGTGCCGTGCTGATACATTTATTAGTGTATTATATTAGTGTAAAAATTAAATTTATTTGTTAAGAGCTGGTATACCTGTTCTTCACATGGGTAAACTGAAAAACTACAGATTAAGAATAAGAAGTTTTTAATCAGTTAATTTTACGTGAATTGCAAATTAAACAAAAAAAAAGCTTTTTGCATATCTCAGCTGAACAAAAAAAAAAATGTTAGTCAAATTTTAAGTCTGTAGATCTAATATATGATAAAAATGATTTTTTTTTGTATTTTTAACTCCCCGTAACTCTCTTGGGGGTCGATATTTAAAAACAACTTTTTAAGCTGATATCTGCTCAAAAAAGTAACACATTGTTACAAATTTTGTGTAATGAACGCTTGAAGTAGTGTAAATAATTTATATCTGGACGTGTAATACGTTAATATTACTTTCTGTTCGGCATAATTCTTCGTAGGTACTTTTTCTACACTTCCAAAAATACAGTACGGTAGTTATTATTATTTTATATTTAAAAAGTGCAACACCTGTCTATTGAATTAAAATTATAGCGTTATAATTAACTACTAACCACAAAAAATTATGAAAATTTGCCCAAATGACGTAGTGTGAAGGATAAAGTTTATCTACTTTAAATATACCAGAAGCGATAAAATTAAGGTTTATTCTGAAATAAAAAAAATAGTGATTACATTGATCAAAGCATTAAATTAGAACCGAGAGTGCACTGTCGTCTGGCGTAGACAAAACAAAAAGGAATGTTTTGCTTACCACATAAAAGATAGATATATGTTGTCACGGGTTTTTTTTGTAGATGGCAGAATTTTTTCCTACTTACTTGACAATTACCTTTATATTTTGGACACTTCACACAATATCTTTATAAATTATAGACTATGTGTTATATTCTGATGTATATTATTATGTATAAGATATATTATTGTAACGTTTATATATTTATTGTAAAGCTTCATTAAATCCATTCAGTTCTTTTTGCGTCAAACAGGAATAAACATCCGTACAAGCTTTATCGCTTACAATATTAGTAAGGATTATGTTAGGATGCATCTGGTTTGTTTCTTTTCGGTAAATTAATATTTTTTTTAAAAAAAAAACCTTTTGTTTTCGACTTTTCAATATACTTGCACTTCCCTCGTAGAATTATCACTCTGTGGGAGCGACCAGAGTTTGAGAAACGCTGCTCTGAAGCATATGTTCAAATGGTGATCAACCATCGTGGCTTAAAATCGACGTTGAAAGTGGAAAAATGCAGCAGAATGTTATCAAGGATTACTGGAAACCTGTAGCGAAAATGCATTACCATGTAGGATGGTTGCACGATGGGTTAAAGTGTTTCATTCTCTCCGGTCAGAATGAGCCCGAATTAGAGCATCAATCGAATGAAAGTCGACGCCGAGGTTCGCCACGCCCACAGAAATTTTGATAGGAACCCAGTCGGCAGAGGTTATACTGATTGTGGCATAAAGCTGGGTCTCTTACGCAACTTGTGCTCTAGGGACAAGTTCTCAACTCAGACTACTGTTGCCGATTTCTTCAGCACCATCAAATGCCAATGTTCAATGCAAAACAATCTCCCTATCGTGTTGAATGACAATGTCTCTTTCCTATTGCGATGGTCGCAGAGGGAAATCTTCAAACATCCTCTCTACTCACCTGACATAAATCCTAAGGACTTTGATCTGTTTTCGAAATTGGAGGAACTTTTCTGAGGCCGCCGGAACGTGATGTTTCATTTGTATGTCGAGGAGTAGGGTGTTCCGTCCCTGACATCAACAATCAATAAATTTCCAATGGTCTCCATCGGCTTTCCGACATTTGGCAAAAGGTTATAAGCTTTGTTGATAATGATATAGAAAGAATGTAATGGAATTGTATTTGTAAGTTCATTGAAAAATGATTTGTACCTGTGTTGCTTTCACTCAATTTACAGCCCACGTGTATCACCGATTAAGTGATAGTATAATTCTGCTTTCTTTTCTGAGGATTGCTGTAAAGTTCAAAATTAGGCTGATTATAGTTGCCTGAAACTTGTTGTATTGCAATGTCTTAGATTTTGAATTTTGTTTCTTATTGATTAAGCCAGAGATGTAAAAATTGCTTAGGATTATTTTCACAAATATATTGATGTAATACATTTTTAGTTTTAGAATTATGCTAATTTAAAGCTGAATTTTAGCTATTACATGGAAAATTTACATTTATATCTTCTAAATTACTGATTTTTCTCAATTATTTGTCAGATAAATGTAATGAAAGATCACAGATAAGGCTTCAACAAACAATCTAAGTTATATGGAATAAAGAAGCTTTTCTTTTTATGTTTTTAATAGAATTGCTGTTCAGAAAAATATGTCTTGCCTTAGAACACTTAAAATGTTGGATACAATTATTATAACGAAAAATTCAAACCTGTAAGGAATTATTTAAAATATTAAATCATATAGGAGCTTTTAATTCAAGGAAGATACAATTATTTATAATCTTTTTGAATCATTTATGATCTTATTATTTATATTTTGTAATGAATATTTTAAATAATGTATATTCGTTCTTAAGATGATAATAAACAAATATAGGTTTTTATTATTTTTAATGTTTTTAAATCCAATAAAATTTTGATGATGTTTAGGTAAAAATCAAAATAAATTTAATGACTTCAAAGGTCGTTACAAACAACAGCGCAGTTAAAAGAGTTCGTTGATCTGCCTTATATTTAATACATAACAATTTAAAGTATATTTAAAGGATGTAACAACGGGGTGTTAAAATAGCCATTTTGAATTCCTACTATTATATGGCTCACACTCTCTATATATTTATTTTTTTATCTTGGGGGAATTTTCAATCGTTAATAAATACTCTTTGAAGCGCTCAATTGAGCTAAAGTTTTAAATACAAGATTTGTTTGGATGACAATACAGTAATTTAATTATATTTAATAAAATTAATTGATTCAAACTAATTATTCAAACAATTACAAATACAGCCCCGTTGGCATCATTTTTGGTGACATAGCGACCACATTTTGGTGACTTGGGTCAAAACTTGAAAAGGTTTTTTTCACACTTTTTAAAGTATTCAGTTGCACTGAAGTTTCATATACATGCTTGTTTTGGATGACAAAACGATATAAATATTAATATTAATGTTTATATTAATTGTAGCTATTTAATAAAAAGTAGCTAAAATAAAAATTTTCTTTGTTGATCTAAGTAAGAATTGACTTATTTTTTTTTATATTACTTGTTTTTATCCTCAAATTAGTCAAGCAGTTTCAAAAAGATTTCTTGTCGGGGTTATTCTTTGTACCTATTTTCTTCTTCTATGGAGCCCTAACTTACAGCCATGTATAACTTATATTATATGCAAGATACAAAAATCAACGAAATACATTAAACACTTCTTGTAAAGGCCATATAAAGGAAAATTCAAGCATTGGCATTAATGGTCAAATCAATTTATTTCATTTTTATTAATTATCTTTAAATTAAATTAAATGAATGAAAATGCAACATATTTTAGTATCACATTCAACTTGGCTATTCGCCATTCCTTTTTTCCCCAAGTAACATTTTCGAACCATTTTCCCCCGCAAGTTAAATGAATGATATTCTCTTTTGCAGAAATAAATCTATATGAAACACCGGTTTTGAATGGATAGAATTCTTCACAGTTATTGATATTTCCATTTGGAAAGTATTTCTCAAATCAGTTGATAAGCTAAGTGTCTCTCTCAAGAATAGATTTTCTGTCATAAAGAAACAAACTACATTTGAAGACAAAATCTGCCGCAATATGCTGGAATAATGCTCACTCATTCCTTCATTCCCTTCAATTTTTTATGGAGTAAATGTTATATATAAAAGCTGAAATTTTTTATTGATTTCAAATTCGTAAACTTTTTTCAACAAAGGGATATTCAAATCCTTAAATACTTAAAAAACAACGCTTGAATATGTTAGTTTCGTTAAAATGTTTCCATCAAAATACTCTTGGCATTTTTTCATCTTTTTTTAAGAAAGATATTAATTCCCTGCCACGTTTTTAAACGTACGCCATAGTATGTTACGCTTAGATATCTATCGTGAAACTGCTGTAGTACAATATGGACAACTACGGTATGGAGTTTCGAAATTATTTTGCTTCCATGGACGAATTCGCACAGAATTAACAGAATGAACTACACGCTTTAAGACCCAATTCAATATGTACCGATGTGCAAAATTAAGGGAGTTCTTAGATTTTATCTATTATATATATATTTATATCTCTTGAACTACTGGAGAGCTTTTAATAAAATTTGATATGCATAATATGGCTGATATAAGGCAGTAAATTAATTATTCGACATTTAAAATATACTCACGTGATCGTGCATAACACTAATCGAAGTCTGAAGATACTAAAAATCAGTTAAAGAATATAATAAAGAAAGTTTGGGTAATAGGGAGTATGGTCCTCATTTTTAGATAAACAAGCCTTAAACCATGATTACTTCCGCTATTGTAAAATTCAATTTTTCAGACATTGAAGGGAAGCTAGCGGGTACCAGATTCTCTTAAATACATTCTCACCGTACTTTCATATGTAGAAGTCCAGGAGCCCTTTACCCGCCCTTCTATGCCCAATAAATCGACAATTAACAATAGCGGATGACTTATGGTTTAGTCAGACATCACTTTGGATGCCCGCACACACTGATATGTCTTTGCAAGAAGCGCTGTGACTGCGGTGAAGTATAGAAATGAGGTCTTGAAATCATATGCTTGCCTTTTCATGAGTGCAGTTGACTGTGGTTTTTGTTTTAATGGATGTCAACGCGAGACACATACAGCTCCTCTGGTCGACGAATTTCTAGAAAATGAGGATATTCACCGAATGAATTGGACTTTTAGATCTCCGGACATCATCATCTTAAAGTATGTCTAGGACGCTCTGGAGAGGGAAATCACTATTTCTAAACGTCCTCGAAGAGCCACATAAAGTTTAAAAACAGAGTTGCTGAATGAGGTGCCACATGATTTCATAAATTTCCTTATTTCCGATTTAAAAAAATCCCGTTGTGTGGCCTGTTTATCTGAAAGAGGGAACCATATTTCCTATTACCCAAATTGTTTTCATATATTCTGCAACTTTTTCATAACTTCCGACTCCGATGAGTGTTACGCATGATCATGAGTGTGTATTTTAAATTTTGAATAGTTGATTTTTTTATTATTATTATACCAGCCCTGTATACACATAAAATTTCATTGAAATCTGTCCCGTAGTTCTACAGATATTCAACAAAACCTAAAATTTCTCTTAATTTTGAGTGCTAGCGTTGAATTAAGATACATTGATATAAGAACTTCCTTATGAAATATACTATGGGTTCATAATGTAAAATCCCAGGAAATTAAACAACCATATTTTTGTTGCTATGCTACATGATTGGTGATGTCAGATCTAGGCCCACAAAATTCATCACGGCAAGGGGCTAGTTATAAGCATATCGTTAGTCGTAGAATGGAGAACCATACATGTGATGGCCCGATTTTGCTCGGCTACGCCCCAATTCTGAGGGTGAACACCTTCCCTTCTGTGTGGGCTGAGGCGTCCCACTTATCTTCCCCCTGCACCACCATCCCGACGGGACTTGAGGCTCGACGTCTATTTTGAGTACTTCCATGTCGCAAAGGCACCGTGCATTACAAACATGCATGCCTTCTCCGGAATTCGAACTCTGGCCCTACGGTACAGCAGTCAGTGTTACTCATCAATATACCGAATGGGAAGCCACCCATATTCTTATGTTGTATACATATACAATCATATATATTGCTCCCTATATCAATGGAAACATCTATGGCTGGGTGTTTCATATTCTGACATTCTACAAACCTCATTGCAGGATGAGAGCAAATAATATGTGTTTTTGAAGCACACATTTTTTAAAAACGCGTTTTTTCTTCAATTTTCTGGCAAATAGGAGACATTGATCCTAGTATCCTTGGTAACCTAACAGTCAAGATTACGGACTCGTGGTTGGCATGTCTTAAGTTCAAGCTGGCGAGGAGAGTGTTGTGTATTTCGCTTTACTGTGGCTCAAAAATATGAGGTCGGTCACCATTAGCCCTCAGGCAGATTTGTTGGGTGACGTAAATATAACTTTCATTCAATTTGTTTCGTAGCAATATCGTTTTGATAGCACTTCACTATGTATTTAATACACGATGTGCATTGGCATACATTTTCATTCTTAAATTTCTTCACCGCAAAAACAAATTTGAAATAATTACCAACATATTAATGATAATTTTACTTTTTCACAAGTACAGGTTGTGCTTCTGCTGTTCTTAAAGATTTTTATTGTACTCTCTCTTACAGTGATTATGTTATTTAATAAAGCAACAATCAATCCATTAATCAAGCATGGGCTGCGGTAGCCCAGTGGTCAAGGTATCAGATCATGACAGTTATGTCACGAGTTCGAGCCCAGTACCACTAAAGACCTAACGTGCAGGGTAGCAATGCACTTTAAATCTGTCGAGAGCTGAAACGTTCTCCCGTTGATGTGGTCGTTGGAAGAGGGGGTGCTAGCTCAGTTGTCGTTCAAGTCACTTGACCATGGTTCAAAATTATGTGGTCCGTCGACAAAAGTCATCGTGTAGTTGAGCATTGTGATGCTAATATTCACTCACTGACTAACTCACCCATCAATCAATACCAAGACTAGCGTAACGAAACTATTTATTTGATATCATAAACAGAAAACATCGTAAAGCCATAAAAATAAGTTCATAAGCTCATTCATATAATACGTACATATATCATGCGTAGAAAATTGAGAAGCTATGTAATGATTAATTTCGGCTACAGATTTAAACCAGCTTCCTTAGATTTGAAATCTCACTACATTGAATTAAAACAACAGAAAAAAATGTGAAAGCTTTTTTAACATTCCCCTGTATTTTTATAAAGACTCTCCGCGTCGGGGTACATTTTAAGTGTTTTTCAAAATATGTCCCGCAGGCTCACACTTTGAGAGCTAGGCCGAAAAGGAATTGAATGCATCAGCAAATACTGTACTTAAAATCTCTATGATTCAGCAATGAAAAGCTCGAAGTAAATTTGCTCATTGGATAACAGTATAAACATTTATGATTTTTTTTTCAATTTTTCTATTTACTAGTTCTAGGAAAGAACACGAATGCATGTTTTAAAAGTATAATATATCTTTACTGCTGAATAGGGAAACCGTATATACTTTCCTGAAACAAATTTTTCCATCGGCATAAAATAATTTATGATACACCCATAATGGATTTAAATCTTGGAATATATAATTAAGTATTTGGTATCAACTGTTTTAAGCACTATATTTCATAGCTAATAATAGTTGTAACAGTAGCCCAGTGGTCAATGACCTTAGGAATTCATTGTATACATTGTTGTGTCACATGTTCAAATACTAATACCACCGAAATCATATAATGCTCAGGGGCTGATGCACTATAAATTGGCGCTGCTCAAAGTCATCACGTTGGTGGGGAAGCTTGGATAGTGGAGTGCTAGATCAATTTTCGGCCTGCTCTCTTGTCTAAAAAAGAAAACTATGACCACCATCATAAATAGTCCTGCTGTAGTTGGATATTCACTCACTCACTCACTCTAAGTGTGGGGAATGAACGGTAATAAACACTTACCGACTAAAGTAAATAATAACATAAAATTGATGACGCGTTTTGCAATATGTATAGATCATAATTAATTTCGGAAAAACATTTTAATTAAACTTTGTTTTATAATCTTATAATTTCATTTAAGCTTTCGTTCTGCTTGTGGGCTTATATACCTTTGATTACTTTACTTTACCAGTTTCATTTAGAATTTGCTTAGTTTGATTATTAAATACCTAAAGCAAATAATTTTAAGATTATGTAGCATGAGGGCGAAAATTGAGAGCTTTTTTTTTTGAGTTTCTTTATGTATTATGTACTAAATGTTTCTTTTCGTAAAGTAATTAGAACATCTTTGCTAGTTGTGAGAACCTTAGAATAGAATCTTGTGTTACATCTTCACAAGTGACGGATGAACAACAAGAAGGGTAACACAAAACATGTCAGACTGAAGGAAACAGTTATCTGATCTAATTCCTTTGACATTTGAGGAAGGGTAAGGCAAAAAAAAGAAGAATGTCCAGTTGTCTTGATATATTCATGAATGGCCAAAAACAAATTATTTCTCAAATAAATCTTTAGTTCATTCATCTTTTCGCTATATAATTTGCATTTGCAAGCAGATAATTGGCTAATTAAAAAAGAGGTAATTAAAATATAAATAAATAGTTTCATATATTTTGAAACTTGGCTATCTACATAAAAATAAGTAAATCATTAGCGAAATCTCTAATTGAATGTATTTTATTTGTAACATTGCTCTTACTTTTTCATATACGCAAGCTATGAAATGATATGTTCAAATACTGTTTTGATTTGGAAAGTGAAAAAGAAAAATGAATTCAAAGCGCATCTATTTATTCTAATTCTATTCTAAATTAAGTGTCATAATTTTAAAAAGTTATAGTTACAAACCATAATAGGAGGATAATGTGGATACTCAACTTTTTTCATATGGATATTAAGTGTGGATATCGTATGGACATTATTTGCTTAATAGATGTTGGGCAGATTTGTTGATGTATCACCCGTGCTACTGAAAGTCACATCGTACTTGACGATGAGCATATTACGGTGACCATTAACATATACTTACAACATCAATTTATGAAATATTTTATTAGTTCAGACAAAAATATATTAATTGCGCTAACATTCCTTTTAACTGTTTACGTAAATGATTATTTTTCCCATGAATGATTTTTTGTGCCAATATATATATTCTAACATATCAGAAATTTCGAAACAAGAAATATCCTACACATTGAACTTTACCGTAAGTGCTGCAGCTAAAATATTAACATTCAATCATGATTTTTTACCAGTCCAAATCATTACCGATTGGAAAAAACTCTTTCAACTGCTGCAGTAGTTCCAGGGTAGCATAAACTCAACAAGAATAACTAAATTTTCATATGGAATGTGTTCATATTTGAATGTTTCAGGCCTTTTTTTTTTTCTTCGCCATAATCTAAACATGTTTAGTAAAAATATTCTGCGATTCTTTTGTAAACTGTCCCGTTATATCTGAATTTGATTCTACTAAATTTGACTTCTTTTTCATTATTAAAGGAATACATTTTTCTTCAAATCGTGATTCTTATTGAAAGACAAAATCGTTGAAATTAAGACTAGTTTCTGCAGTTGAAATATATGTTACCGGTTATTTTTCTTCTTCTTTAAAATCAGCACTTTCAATTACGAATTTCGTCCCATTATGATCATAAGACATATATTTGAACCTTGAACCAGAGATGCTACAGAGGAAATTTCAGAACTTTGCTCGGATGGCTCAGAAATATTGCTTCGTAGAATGAAGGGAGATAATGTTTCTGAAGAGTTTATTTCTTGCATTTTGCTCGAAAATGTATGTGTGTTACTTTGATTATCAATAATCAAAATATCTGACTTAATTTGACTATCCAAAGTTGTTTCAAATTTCCCATTTCGTAATTGTTGGTCGATTTTTTATCAGTAATTTCAGAACACTTTTCAATTGTTTCTTCCATTTGCGCAATCGCAAGAGCGATATAAATTTTCTTATCAGCGTTTTGAACTTCTGTTTTAAAATTACGTGACTTCAGTTTGAGAATTTCGATGAAAATACAACAAGGAATCAAATTCAAATTGAAATGAACAAATATTTCAAAATACACCACAGTGAATGTAGCAAAATAAATGCTGACATAAGAATCACTTTCGACATTTTTATGATCCTTATTTTTCGCTAGAAATGACTTCAAATAGCAATATTTTCACAAGCACAAATTTCGACTTCACTCGTTGCTCAAGGAACAATAAATGCTCAATAAACATTTTTTAAAAAACATTATTGCTCTGCAATACACATTTTTATTTCGCAACAATTTTTTTTAATTCAAGTTGTTTGCTCTATGCATCACGACAATTAACATTGCTCAATTATATAAAGTATTCAAATAATGATTTAAGAAAATAACGATTCTAATAAGTTCTTAATGTATCTCAGTTTTATCAGCACTTTCTTAAAATTATACTTATGAATCAAATGTGAAAGTCTTTGAACAAAATAAGATCAAGAATGGCACAATGAATTTTTTTTATGTATTGTAGTATATACCAATACTTGCAAAAAATGTCCTGATTTGATGTAACATAGGGTTATATTTACTTTAATTATGAATACATATTGAACTTTAAAGCTATATTCAGTAGATTCAATGTTGTTTTACAAAATTATAAGGCAAAAAAATGTTTGCAAAACAATCATATACTTTTTTAAAAGAAAGACATTTATAAATAGAGATTCGCCCTTACAATATCAGTTATAAAAATAGAACTATTTTCCTGGGATCTATTAATATATATATCTATCTATCTATCTATCTCTATATATATATATATATATATATATATATATTTAAATATATAAAAACAATCACAATTATCAATTGAAAAATTGAAAAATATATGAATCTTATAATACTAAAACACTTCAAAATATCAATGGTGAATATAAAAGATAATATTCCATCGTTTTCAAGCAAAATTTAAAAAAATGTAAAATAAAATAAAAATTTATAAAATATCCAAGTGCAATCTCGGACTTAGGACCGATAAGTGGGGTTAAACTAGTTTGATGGCGCCAACCTTCCCCCTATTGCAACTTGGTAAGTTAATTGAAAAATACCCAAATTTCAAAAAAAATTTAAAAATTAAAAATTAAAAAGTTAAAATTAAACCATTATACTTTAAATTAAAATTAAACCATTATACTTCAAAAATAAAACTATTCGCCATCGCATTCTGAAAGATATTACAATATTAAAATATTAAAATTTAAAAACAATTTAGTGCATAATATAAGTGAACCATCAAACGCCCAAGATGATGCACCCATCTTTAAAATAATGTATAAGTAGAAAAAATATTTGAGATCCGAATGTTCAAATTAAAAAATATCTAAAATCAAAAAGTTCAAACTAAAAAATCCGAAAGTTCATACTAAAAAATCCGAAAGTTCAAACTAAAAATCCGAAAGTTCAAGCTAAAAAATCTGAAAGTTCAAGCTAAAAAATCTGAAAGTTCAAGCTAAAAAATCTGAAAGTTCAAGCTGCAAAATTCCGAAAGTTCAAACCAAGAAATCCGAATGTTCAATCCAAAAAATTCGAAAGTTCAATCTAAAAAATTCGAAAGTTCGAACTAAAAATTCGAAAGTTCAAACTAAAAAATCGAAAGTTTAAACAAAAAATCCGAAAGTTCAAACTAAAAAATCCGAAAGTTCAAACTAAAAAATCCGAAAGTTCAAACTAAAAAATCCGAAAGTTCAAACTAAAAAATCCGTAAGTTCAAACTAAAAATTTCTAAAAACCGAATGTTCAAATTAAAAACACAATTCACAAATGAATAGAGTAAATCATTAAAAACTCACCAAAGAGTATCCCATCAAGAATACGATCCATATCTTATAGCACGACTTTTCATATTTAATATATCAATTACCACTTCATATTTTGCTCATAATATCTAACCAATGCCATGTCAATCCAAACGATTCTTCATCCAACACTAGAGTTTGACCACTTGGCATTAGATGCAAACCAGACCGCATGTAAAAAACTTGATTGATTGGTCATAAGCCTTTGATTGGTCATAAATGTGTGATTGGTCATAAATAATTTTAAAGTGTAGTCGTGTAAATATTGGTCTAAGTGTGTATTAAAATGTATCATGTGTGTGGAATGCACAAATTCTTCACAGCTGGACCACTAACAAGCTGACTTTGTGGACCTAATGTTGTGTGGTAGGTTTGTGCATTTACGAGTTTAAAAATATTATTATTATTTTTAAGAAATATTTCTGATCTATATATTTTCTCAGGAAGTTGATGGGATAATCATTTTGTATGCAACATAATATAAATTTCTGGATATTTTTGAATTTATCAATATTGTGCGTAGTTATATATATATTATAATATATATATATATTAGATAATTATATATATATATATATATATATATATATAATTACACTTTATTTTTTAAAAATATTTTGTATAAAAATAAACAAGATGCATACTACATTTTTCGTTCATGTTTTAATTACGAACAAATCAAGTATGGAATTTTCCACTAGGTCATTTAAAAAAAACTGAGTTGATTAAATGTAAAATAGTTTATATTCAAATTATTATTTAACATCAATTTATTGTAAAACTTCTTTAATTACTTGATTTTAAAAATATTTAGGTTCAAATACCAATTACAGAGAAAATCGTTAAGCAGGAAGTTGAGGAGACTGAAATATTTTTTCGTCTTAAGAAACTTTCATGTTAACGGATTTTGCAAAAAAAAAAAAATGTGAATATTCAACAAAATTAGGGTACATTTTATTTATATAGAAATGCATGTATATTAATAAAATTGAAGGAAAGAAAAATATTTACCAGAAATTAATGAGATGTAATGCAAAATCTTCAAGTTTTCTGAAAAACAAAACTTTTACTGAATTTTTGGAAATTAATCTGATAATTTTTCTTTGCATTGTCTTTTTTAGCAATAAATTGCTCGATTTCACCCATTTTGTTATTCCTTTCATCTTTGGAATGTGCGTCTAAATATAATTGGGCATACTTTTCCTCATGATGTTCCTCATTTTGGATGTTTTTTGGGGGTACCTGTATGGATGGAGGGTGAAAGTAGCTTAGATAGAGTAAAATGGCTCAAATCACGTGCTATTCCGAGGATATTTCAAAGCCAAGTTAGCCTCCTTTCTATGTGAAATCACCTCTCTTTTATTCCACCTCCCCCCCTTAAATCTCGCTTGCGTGGCTGGTGTTTTCGTATTTTATCTATTCCCAGAAGAATAGAAATCTTTTCGTGCTAAGCAATTTTCGTTTTGTGTTAAGAAATGAAAATGCATTAAAATGCCTGGTAAAATGTCAGAAACGTTGAATTGTTTCTATTTAACCAATATTTCAGCTCAATGTTTTGTGTTAAACGCGCGGATGTCATTGTATTTTTATTTTAACGACCATTTAATTTTTTCCGTCTAATATTTTAATTTAAATTACCGTTATTCAAGTGTTACAATTCATTTTATTTAAACAGCTTAATTTCATTGTAAAAGTACAAAATGATTTATTTCAGTGCTTCTCAAACTCCTTCGTGGAGGGAGCGAGCATATAGAACAGTCAAAATAAAAGACAATTAAAAAACATTAAGTTACTGCAAGGAACAACACAAATACATTCTGACGTTATAAAAATTATCATTTACACTGTACTTATAATTGTTAGCGTATTGCTTAATGAACTTGATTATTAATTTATCAATACTAGTTTTTAGGGACTCCCATGGGCTTTCCATATACAAAATTGCATTAACATTTATTACTTATCTTTATATTGTGTACGGTTTATATCTAAAGTCACATTGTAGCAGTAGCATCAAAGTGCATCATTATTGCATTTAACATATTGTTGTATTCTGGGGGCGTAATAAAAATTACATATATTATTGAAAATTGGGTGGCAAATGTTGAAAGTTTTAGAATTCTTCTTCTAAGATAAGGTGTTTTTTCTTTCACATACTTGAGTAAGGTTCCATCGACTATGATGAAGGTATTTTTTACTTCTCTCTCTCTCTCCCTCTTTGAATTATAAGTCACTGTAATTTAAGAAATATTTATCCAATGTAGTGTATATCGTTTACAATCAAAACATCTCAATTTATTTAAAAGTGAATTCCAAATACTCAAATAAAGTACCTAAAATATTGGTTTTAAAACCTAAAAACAGTTTTAAAAAAGTAAAGATTGATGAATTTTTTTAGACACTATTACAGTTTTCATTCCTTATCTCTAAAAATGTATCATCGAAAGTTTATAACTCAAAATTCTACGAAAAATGATGATCTTTCAGAGGATGCAGTAAAGTGAATTCCCGCATAATTTAAAAAAGGAGTTACGCCTTGTAACAAGTGATTTAACTTAAGCATAAATCTTTCGAAATATTTTAAGATTCTTTCTGCTGTATATGTCCTAATATTTTTGAGCTTGTTCTTCTAAATATAGAGAAAAATATATTGATATTCTACCTCTTAAACGGTTTTTCCAATAAATCTTTATTATGGATATAAAATGACTGAGAAAAGATAAATAGAAAAATAGCGATGAATATTCTACTAAAGACCGGAGCATTCAAAGCATATAAAATGTTACAGTAAGAAGAAAATTTTGTTTTCTAGTTAACTTAGTCTGTTGACATAAATTTGTAATATGCTTATGACTTGAGAAACGATTTTTTTCAATTAATTATTCGATTTAATGTTTCCTTCTGTGTGTACTAATTGTTAAATGTATGAATAAACATTTCTAAATGGTTTTATAAACTTCAAAATAAAAATGACGTTCAAGTTATATTGTAAACTGTAATCACTGTTCCTTCATTGAGTGTCATGTAAAATAAACACGTTTGCTAAAGTTTTACCCAAACTGAGTTCATGTGGCATTATTGTGATTGATAAAATTTTATAGTGTAAAATATTAAGTCTTAATTTAACACTATTACACCAAAATTGTTAACAGCCAAGCCATATAGAATCATGCTGATAAAAGGTACATAATGCATCAAACCATGAATACATTACTGATGACCGTTTATGAAAGCCCTTAAATCAGTGCTTCTCAAACTGTGGGGCGCGCCCCCTGGGAGAGGCGCGATGACCTTACAGGGGGGGCGCGAGCATATCGAAAATAAAAGATTTAAAAAATAATTAGTTTACTGGAATGAATTAAAACAAAATACTTTCAGACATAATAAAAATGCACTTTTACTCTGATATAATTTATAGGCGATATTAAGCGATCAAAAAAAAAAAATTCTTCAATACCTAATTAGCTATCTTTGATCCTATAACCAAATAAAAAACTTTTATTTGATTTACTGTCATCCCGTGATGAGAGATTTTTTTTTTATTACGCTTTTTTAACCTAACATACTACTCTTTCAGAGAAAACCAGATCCCGGACCCAGAATCGAAAAACTTTAGGAACATAAAAAAATCATCACTGTCATTATTTTTGAAATACTGCACATTGTAGCTGTAATCTGTTTGACCTTCTAAGTTATTGGCACAGTTAGTTATGACCCCTCTCTTACGTGTTCTCTGTTGCACTTTTTTTCATGCAAAAGAGTTTTATGATATTTGGGAAACCACGGAGAGCACACACACACACATTATCTCATGAAGGATTACTTAGCCAAGACATATTTTTATAAATATTCTCAATGTATAAAGCATAACGAAAAACATTTCACACAATTTTTAGCAGTAACATACATATTATCATAATGAATATACTTTTTTACCCGGAAGTGATCGCGCAGGACACACAGATTACGAATTTGTTAATTCTGGCAAAACTGTTTATTTATTACCAAAGAGAAATTAAAAAGTCCTTGAAAGTAGGTAAGTAAACTTTCTCTTAGCTAAATCATTCACTGGAATCATGATTTGTATCGTGTACAATAAAATAATTATATAAAAAAAAAGGATTGGGGTGACTCAATAACCCCGACCGTACCGAGTGCGCGCCTGCTCCCGGGTTAAAACATGTTGGTCTTTTCACTTTAAAAATATTAAAAATAATACAATTATTCTTCATTTATATTTTATATTATTGATCATTATTTAACATCAGTGGCGCACACAAGGGGGGGGACCGGACCCCCAAAGCCCTTGATTTTTCCGATTGATTATAATTCTAAGTTTATAGTACGCAAAATTTAGTTAAGTATTTGTTATTAATGATTAATTTTATTAGTTAATGCTAATTATTTATTCAAGAATTAATTTTTTACTGTGTTTTGTTCCCGAAAATCGACAAAATCAAAAGGAACCTGATACAAGATTGGTGAACTTTCGACCCCGGAACCCCACTTGAAAAATTCCTGTGTGAGCTACTGTTTAACATCAATTATAAATGCTAATTCTGTGAGGCTTAAAATTACAATTCGCTCAAAACTAATTATAATGTGAGCAACGATTTAAAAAAAAATCATTTTACGTTTTTTGTAAACATTGTCGAGCACTTGGTTTTGCTTCCCTTACAATTCAGCTATTATATCAATAATGTTTTATTTTCTTATAAATGAACTCGGGCAAAGAGAGGGGACTTCAGCCGGTATACTTTTAATGTATCAGTGCTGCACAGAGTATTTTAAACCTAATTAATAGTAAATTAAGAACAAGTTTAATAAGTATTAACGACTTCCATGGGCTTTTCTTTCAAAGCTATGTTTTTATAAGGAATGCTTATTATTAGAAATTGACCCTCTGAGCTATTTTTCTATATTTAGCAGATATCTATATTTTTGTCTTCTAAGCAGCTACCGCATTTTGTAATATGTTCAATTTAAAAATTAGAGAAAGGAAAAATAACATAATAATTATCCTATTATTTTATTTATTTATTTATTTTGCTTAAAAGTAGTATACAAAATTTAATACATATGTTACTAATTTGTATGGTTTATAATTAAGATCGCCTGTTGTATCTTTAGCGTCAAAGTGCATTATCATTGCATTCAGTACATTATTAATGTATAAGGGGCGCGAAAAAAATTGTGATTGAAAAGGGGGCGCGCCAGTATTGAAAGTTTGAGAAGCACTGCCTTAAATATTAGCTCAGGTATTAGAACGGTCTCCCTAGTTATACAAAAAATTGCAACTCTTATTGATAAATTTGAGTCACATTGATCTACATGCATGTGTCCAGGTACAAGAACAAAGAAAACACCATGAATTTTTGAGTTTTTAGTTCTAGTAGGATGCATTTAAAACAAGAGAGGGCATGGCATTTTTTTCTCCGAGCTATTGATGTGGATTAAAATGAAACCGTTGTTACGTATTAATAATAATGTTCCATCAAACATACAGGGATATATCCAACAACAATATTATATCCTTCCTTTTCTGCATTAATAGAGGCTTCGTCCGTCAAAAAAAATTTGACTCATACAGTTAATCCTTAATTTTATACTAAAGATTTGATGAGGATTCTTCAGATATAGACTTGCTTCCCTGACCATTTGAAACTGCAGATTTAGTATGGAAACACTTTTGTTGTCGTCTAGATATGTTTTTAAATGTTCAATACTTTCACATTTTAAAATAAAATTAATTAAAAGTAAAAAAAAACCTTTTTAAAAACAAGCTTTTATTTAAATAATCTAAAAGGAATAAAATAAACTTTTCTTTTAAAACTTTTTTTGCTATCAACATATAAAGTCGTTATACAATTTCTGATATAAAAGCATGTCGCGAGATTAAAATACCCGCATTTATTTAGTTTGAAAGTTTTAAAAATTAAATCAATCAGATCAAGTTATTTAATTTGCTTATTTATCTACACCGGTAAATCTCGCGACAAGCTTTTATATCAGAAATTGTATAACGACTTTATAAGTTGATAGCAAAAGTTTTAAAAGAAAAGTTTATTTCATACCTTTTTAGAGCATTTAAATAAAAGCTTGTTTTTTAAAAAGGTTTTTTTTTTTTTACTTTTTAATTTTTTTACTTTTTAGCTATCAGTGGACATATGTTTCTCAGTCTGATAATCTCATTCAACGCATCAATGTTGAAAGGTCGTTAGCGGTTAATTTTGGATAGTCCAGCTAAGGGTACTCACCACACACATACCACACCCCGCCAGACCACACACATACATAAGACAGATATTTCACTCGTGCCGCAACAAGAGGGGTAATGGGAAGGGGGATAAACACTGTTAGATCAAAACAACATTGGACGAAGAAAAAAATTAATTGCAATATTAAAATTCATAGTTTTTTTACTTTTACTATAATACTATATTAAAAATGAAAAACATAATTTTTTTAAATCCGAAAATTTAAACCAATTTTTAAATTTTTTGTGCAAAATTTGGAGTAATACTATTCTACAAGCAAGAAAATTATTTCGTGCGATGATATTTAAAAATGACGAAGTTTTTAAATGTTTTATTCAATATATGAGTATTTTTTTAAGAAATCGTAACAAAAAAATTAGGAATTTTATTTTTTAAATGACTTATTCTAAAAGAGAAAAGCCTGAATTTTCTTAGTGCATGAATATCGATTCATTAACACGAAAAAAAACTCACACGGAACGACTTAGAAATCAGTTTCATGTAAACACACCGATTTTCACTCGTTTTAGAAAAAACCGTAAAAATAAAAAAATATTATTGTTTTTTTTAAAAAAATTATACCGTATCGTGGCGAAATAAACGATATTTCCGATTATGTAATTACATTTTGTCTCAGTTTAATAGAAAGAATTAAATGTTTTTTTTTTTTAAGAAAGATCGAAAAATCGGAACTTTTTTTTAGCTCAATCCCATAAACTGTTTTGCAGAATAAAAAGCTGACAGGTGTCAAAGGTTTTCAATTAATTTCTTTTTTAACTAATTGCAATATCGGAATATAAGTCATCAAAAACATGCATTGTCGTCTAAACTAAACATGTATACAAAATTTCAGCTCAATCGGTTGAAGACACCAGCTTCAAAATTGAGTTGCAAGATTCCAGCCGAAAAAATTGCTTTTAATTAATATCTACACTATTAAATCTGGAAGGTAAACAAACGTATGCGACTATACTACTAGGTGTATCTTCTCACGAACCGCAAGACACAAAAACTAGCCAAAGGTATCAAAAGATCGGAAGAGATCCGAGGAATCCGTTTTCACCACTTGTATTACAATAGTGCAATTAGTTAAAATGATATTATAATAAAAAACCTTAAAACGCATAATTATTACCATTTTTTCCGCCAGGCAGCGAACTTCAATTTACCGACCTTTTTCTTTTTTTATATCCTAGACGTTTTTAATATACGATCTAATTTATTAATGAGACTGAGACAAAAAATTACAGAATTGGAAAGATAATTTACTTCGGCACGATACAGTGTAGTTTATTTTACAAAATAATGATATTTTCAATTTTTTACGATTTTTTCTAAAATTAGTCAAAATCGATACGTTTTTATGGAAATGATTTCTAATTCATTACGATTGAATTTTCTTTTGATTTAATGACGTGATATTCAACACTAATAAAATTCATGCTTTTTCTCTTTTTAGAATCAGTCATTTAATAAATAATATGACAACTGTTTTTTTTACGTTTTTAGAAAAAATTCTCAAAATTATATATATATATATATATATATATATATATATATATATATATATATATATATATATATATATATATATATATATATATATATACATATATATATATTTAAATACTTTTCTTTATTTATAAAAATAATCGTATGTTTTTTTTTCCGTGTGTAGAACGATATAATCCGTAATGCACAAAGTTTGAAAAATTACTTAAAAATAACAGTTTAAAAAAATTGTGTTTTTCTTTTTTTTTTTCTCATTTTTTGCGAGAAATATTTAAGCATTATTTTTTGTTATATTTTTTGTTTAAAAATTACTTTGTTAGCAATCGATATATGAAGTTTGAAGGCATTAACTTAAAAATGAAGTTCCCCAAATTTAAAATTTAACAAAACAAAACAATGCGAAATTGAATATATCTTTCTTTTATTTTAATGGTCTTTTTTCTTCTTTTTTTTTCCGATGATTTCGTGGATTGAACGCTCAAACCGCTGGATTATTAACTTTTGTACCCAGGTTCGAAACAACACCACCGCTAAGTTTTTTATGATTGTTTTTAAAAGACAGTCAAAATTTTATTCGCGCATTTAAAAACTTCGGCAGCAATTTTGTAGTTGGAAAGATAATTTATTTCGTCACAAAATACAGTATATTTTTTTACCAAACGATATTTTACCTATGACTTTTTGTAAAATGAATAAATATCGATGTGTTTATATGGATGAAAATGATTTTTAAAAAAACTCATACTTTGATTTTTACAGTTAGTGATTTAAAAAATAAAATGTCGAAAACTTTTTTTACGAAATTTTTGTGTGCAATAATCCATTACTTTTTTGCCACTACAGGGCTGCACCTATCAAGATGTTTAAGAATCGATGAATGCTCACTTACTTGAGAGCACTGAAAGCTGCAGAGGAAAATATGTTAAGCATTTAAAAATGTTCATACAACGCCGGGGAAGTAAACATGTCTGACAAAGAAAAGAAGCGGGAAAATTTCGAAACAGGGAATTTTAAGTTATACACTCGGTAAAAAGCCCGAGCAACATCGGCTAAGCGGAGGGGGGGGTGGAATTCATTTTGAAAGAATATTACAAGTGATGATTTTGTGAAGGAAAGGGAAAATTTGTAAAAGCCAGGAAAGCCCGTTCAACGCCGGGCCATGCAGCTAGTATTTTTAACTAAAGGCAATACCGGAATATATAAATGGTCAAAACATGCATTGTCTGCCAAACTAGACGTGTATACAAAATTTCAGCTCAATTGGTTGAAGACATCAGCTTCAAACTTGAGTTGCAAGATTCCACCCGAACATTTTACATTGCAAAAAGTTAAATAAAAGCTTGTGTAAAAAAAGGAAAGAACGTGGAAATTTAAATATGTTCAAGAGAAATAATTTTCGAATGAAAATTAACGTGATTTAAAGTAAATTTAAAAATGCCAGCTCCTGGGAATTGAACCAAAGGCAATTCATTTGAAGTCAGCATCTCTAAACTCTAGGCCAAGAGGGGCTTGTGGAAATAGGTAAATTAAGCTTTTAACATGGGTAAGAACTTTTAAATTAATACCATTTTAACTAATTGTGACCTTAAAGTATAAGTATTAAAAACATGCATTGCCATACAAGCTAAACATCTATACAAAATTTCAGCACATTTGGTTGAAGACATTAGCTTCAAAATTGAGTTGCAAGATTCCAACCGAACAAATTACTTTAATTAGTATCTTTTAACTAATTGAGATCTTGGAATATAAATAATCAAAACATGCATTGTCAACCAAACTAAACATGTATACAAAATTTCAGCTCACTCGGTTGAAGACATCAGCTTCAAAATTGAGTTGCAAGATTCCACCTGAACAAATTACTTTAATTAGTATCTTTTTAACTAATTGAGATCTTCGAATATAAATAGTCAAAACATGTTTTGTTATCCAAACTTAACGTGTATACAAAATTTCAGCTCAATCGGTTAAAAGCATCAGCTTCAAAGTTGAGTTGCAAAAGTCCACCCGAACATTTTTACGTTGTAAGTTAAATAAAAGCTTGTGCAATATTCTTAAAATGTGAGGGGAATATTTGAGATGCTGTGGCTGTATATAGCTGTATAACGCATTCTAGGCAGAAGCGACTTCCTCCAGAAAGAATTTGCCCACCTCAGGGTGCATGGTGGCGTTATTATACAATATTGGACTATTAGATAGTTTGCAAAATTCAAATGCTCTCTAGGACATACTTAAGTATCAAATAATATCAGATTATATGTTCTATTTTTCTGGTAATTATAGCATCTAGATTTAGGATTCACAAAAAAGTCATCGGGAAGTCCACCGAAAAGTTATTCCTTCTTTACAATCATCCATAATTGTGAAAATTCTACAATTACTTCATTTTGAACACAAAGTGAGCTTTCTGTGTTTACAAAATATATGCCCAAAAAATTAACGCCTGATGATCTAGGGTGGTTAAACCATTTGATAGATTTGTCCAAGAAGTTCCTTAAGCTAATTACAAATGGTTTTGGCTTGGCAATGTCGGAATTGTCAACTGGAAGGGGAGATGCATTTGTTTGTGGGTATAATAAATTTAAAATAGCTAAAAAATGGTTTTTCGAGTCAAATGGTATAAATTCTAATCAATTGTGGATTAAATTTGACCACATGGTCTTTTCCATGTCATGCGAAAACCATCTGTATTATATTATGAAGACAACGCCAGGTTACACTCCTTTATTGAAACTGTGTCCAAGGACTCTTAGGGTCTGTGTCGAACTCCTGCCCTATTATCAACTCTATCGACTATAATCCTGAATTAGTTGACAAAAGCAACATTTCCTATTCATAGAAACTATAAGCGATAAGTTTATTAGCGAAGCAGAGACATTAATTTCGATGGAATTTTGTTATTAAAAGAGGCGACCGAACCGGTCTTCTTCTGCTATGCCTCATCAATATCAAATTTCGACATTGTTCACATAGATAAATTTGATATTAATTGTTGTTATTTGACACAATGTTACTTGGTAACATTGATTGCTTTTTAACACATTTTACTAACCTCAATAAGTATACATGAGAGAGTTGTAGCCCGTAGAGCAGGATAGAGGAAATAAAACTGGTAATTATATGCAAGGTCCTTGTTTCAATAATGATATTGTTAGTTGAGTACAGATTAATTCCTTTACAATTTCTGAAATGAAATGCTTCATGTATATATCTCTAACAAAATTCCAAGTTAAAGTTATGTTCATGCTAGCATTTTGGGCATACTCACGACGTAAATAGTTTCATGAACACAAAGCCATTTACTATAACATTAAATGAAACCATTTATGATGCTCTCTCCAATTTATGCATTTCTTCCGTCCTTACTATTGTAATATATTTATGATATCCCATGACTTTGGGTCATCGGTATATATATATATATATATATATATATATATATATATATATATATATATATATATATATATATATATATATATATAAATATACTACACTGAAGTGCCACTGAATTAGGGATACATAACTAGTAACGAGTTGGGCCTCATCTGGCCTTGATAATGGGTGCAACATGATGAGGCTTATATTCATCGTTTCTAGAAATGTTCCGCGGGAATGACTTTCCAAATATTGGCTAATGGCGTCCATATATAAGTAAAGTTCGTTGGTGCTGTGTGTTTGTTTTCAGAGCCTTGTTCCAAAATATCCCAAAGAGGCTCAATAGGTTTTTAAGTCTGAACTTCTAGATGGCCGATTTAAGACACAAACGTCAGAGTAATGCTGATCCAACCAGACAGCACTCAACCGGGACTTGTGAGAGGTACAGGTGTCTTGCTGGAAGACTCCATTTCTGTGCGGATAACAGAGCAGCATAAACAGATAGAGGTGATCACCCAGCAACTCTACGTACTGATTTGCATTGAGGGAAGTTGGTACATGCACTCAGTTGGTACTTCAGACCATGATTGAGCTACCATGCCCTTTTACAGTCCCAACCTAGCCTGCAGGATCCATGACTTCATGAGGCTGAAGCAATATTCTCAGCCTCCCGTCCACGTTAAGTAGTGAGAATCGAGACTCATCACTCCATTCTACTCGTTTCCAGTCGTCTATGCTCCAAACTCAATGCTCTATTGCTCAGGCAAGACATGCAGACCGATGGCGAGCATTGAGCAATGGTACTCTTGTAGGTCCGCGGGTCCTGAAACCAATAGTCGCACAGTTCATTTACTGACTGTGCAACTGGCAGCGTCATTCAACTGAGTGGTAATATGAGCTAATGTTTGATTTCGCTGGTCTCATACAGTATGCCAGAGCCGATGCGTTGCGCACATACAATTTGTCCGTAATCGAAGGCATCTAAATCAGGTAGCTTACCCCTACTGGCAATTCAAACAACTATTTCAGAACAACCACAGTACGTGGTATACATGTAGTTACCACAACATCCTAACTTGCGCATAAATGATGCGCAGCGTAAAAAAACTGCATTGCCCTTGCTATCGCTAACTCAATGACAATTCAGTATATATATACATATATATATATATAGAGAGAGAGAGAGAGAGAGAGAAAGAGAGAGAAAATGTATGGATAATTTAAGTGTTAATCATTGTTCTTCACTTTTACACTATGTGTTGTGCTTTAATTTTAACTAAATATAATCTATACACATGCTGCTTTTTTAATGTAAACTCAGTTTTTTTTTATTCGTAATTTCTGTATTCCTTGATCATTTACACACATTAGGAAATGTGTGTAAATGATACACATATTATAAATAAAAAAAATAATACACTTTTCTACAGAGCCATCTCATGTAACAAATATATTTAAAAAAATTTCCTCTCATACAATACATAACAAATATAAAACAAAGTTGCCAGATTTATTAATATAATCAGCTGCAGAAAAAACTATGGATTTTAAGGAAAAAGGTTTCAAATCCGATTTGTTTGAAAATTGTTTGCTTTCAGGGTTCTTAAATCACGTTTGAGAAATCAATGGTAGCGTATATTTTATGCAAATAGAATACACTAAGCTGAAAGCTGGACAACTCTATTCCGCTATGTTGACTCTTTAAAAATATACTATTCTTTACAGCGTGAAATGACACAGGCTTTTAGATTTTATGTAAAATAAGTTTTGTTAAAGAGCAAGTTACATTTTACCTTTAGAAAAGTAAATAAAAGCTTCGCACTCTTAGTTACGATTGCATAGAGGCAATGGAGAAGCAACGAGTTTTAAATCCTTCTTTCGTTTTCTTGCCCATTTTTATATTGTGAAATTTCCAAATCGTGAATTATTTAAGTAATTCCGAATTTAAAATAGTATTAAAATACTTTTCATTACTTTTATTCCAGAAACTAAAAAACTAGTTTATGGCGCACTTAGTAAATATAAAGTAAATATTTTTTTTCAATAGGGGAACGTGTCTGGTGTAGTTTCAGAATTCTAAAGAAATCGCATATATTATAATTTAATTACTTAATATCATAAACTTTGAAATAAAATATTTCTAAAGTTTGGTAGTAATTTAAATCAACAAAATCAAAGTTTTAATAATGTTTAAGATTGCTTAAAAATTGGTATTCAACATGCTAAAATAAAGTGAGATAAAACAGATTAATTTTCCCGTTTTTTAAAGTTCAGTAAATAAATAAACGCATCGAGTCAAAATTATGAATACTACAGAGTAAAAAAAATGCATCTACCACAGCTTATGTAAATGCGAAAGAAAGGAACTACAGCTTTTTAGGATATCAATAAAATTTCTAATTGTGTGCGCGCTTTCAACGTAATCGACCCATACTTTATTTACTTTTTTTACTCCTTCACGTGCTTTAGAAATAAAATAATATAATTTAAAGTATTTACTAATACACACACACATTAAAAGATGGAAATATTTTTAACAAATAACCGAAAGTTGACTTCAATCGGTTTTCCAGTATGCTGGACGGGCAGTGATATTTTTCTTCTTTTTTTATTTGCCCTTACTTTTATTCTTATGGTGTATTATTTAATCCTAGTATTTTGAAAAGATGATTCTGGTTGTCTATGGCACTGAAATGTTTTCATCTGATATATTTGATACGATTAATAAGGGAATTAGTATGGTATTTAGTAGTAAAAAATAAAAAAATGTGCCTTTTTTTAAGCACTTTAGGTATAAACAATTCACCATTTAAAGAATTAAGAGTTATGTGATACTAGGTTTATTTTATTTCAATTTTTGCACTTTTAAATCTAAGAATCTAATACAAAAACTCTCGCCAATTAAATAATTAACAATGACAAATAAGGAAAAATAGAAAAACCAAAATTAAAATAAGTTAAAATTTTAAAATCCTAGATGTAATGAATACCTGTATTTTTAATGAGTTCCTGTGCAATATTTTAACTATTTTCTTTACAGAAAGGGATAAATCAAATATACTTCTAAATAAATTTTAATATTTAATTTTCTTATGTTTTCCCTTCCAAAATTCCTCACGGCTTCTTTTCATATTTGTTTTTACTTAGTTAGCAAGTTGGAAAGATTAAATCTCAACTTCACACTGTACGTGAACTTTGTTCAAGGCACATCACAATTGTAAATAATAGAAAAGTGACGAGTTTTACACTTGAGCAAGTTCATCCTTTCCTTAATTATTCTTCGATATCATATGATTCAGTGTGAATAAAATGTTAAATTCCATCAAATTCCTTTTTTTATGAGATTGGGATTTTGTTAGTATACCAGAGGCAGTTTTACAATAATAAATTACAATAGTTTACCCTAAAAAGAACCATAGTATGAAAAGAAAATTATTCATTTAAGTAGACTCAAAAGAGGATATTAAAATAAATCTTGTCATTTTATTTTTAAAATTATCTCACTATTTGTACCATCAACTAAATACAGTCGAACCTCTATATTCCGAATTATCTTTTATAGCGAACTATTTCCTGGAAGCAAGAACATTTCACGATTTTCTTTGTAAAATAATCTTCCAAAAGCGAAGTGCATTTTCTATGCAACGAATTTTTTCTCTTGGGATTCAGTTTTGTCCCTATTTTTGAAATATTAATTTTGAAGTTGATATTTCAAGTTGTTCTATCTTTTAACACATTTTATGGTTGCCATGAACCTTGAACTGGCTTTCATTAAGTGCTTAACTTACCGAGAGCAATAGAATTCTGGTCGTATTCAACCAAGAAAAGCAACTTTTAACCCCAGTTCACTTGATACATCTTCTATATCCTATTTCACCATTAGTGGAGTTTTTTTTTATAGTTATGACATATAATCTAAATATATATCAATGTACACAAAAAGGTGTAAATAATTACTTTTTTATCATATAGTGTTTATGAATTTAAAATTTATTTCATGTGGTTTATAAAGAAAATTGATAGTAAAATAAAGAATATTCCATATAATTAACTTTTTTCGGGATTTAGCACCTTCATCATATTGAGGTATTTTAAGACAAAATTTTACTTTGAATAACTAAAGTTTAATACGTTGCAGAAGTTCAAGAAAACAGCTAATTAACATTTTATAAATGTTGCTACAATCACACTTCTTCGATTGATATTAATTAATGTAGTAAAAAATAAAAAAGTAAACATTATTAAAGTATTTTAAATATTTTAATTAGAAAATTAATAAATCGTTTTAATTAATTAGTTGTCTTTCAATGCATAAAAATAAAATTAAAATCTAATTTTGAATATAATCGAAAATTTTAAAAAAATGTACTACATTTATGAATGTTTTATACGCGGTTTAATTTTGAGAAGGGATGATAATGAGCATTTGCAATTAAAAAAAATTTGGTGGAAAGTAAAGTCAAATTAACTATAATTAATTACTCCTTTACCAAGAAAAATTTTTAATAAGTATACATTTTAGTGAAAGAAGATTTTTGTGAAAAAAAAACAAACTCGAAAGGTTTCTTTTGCAGAGTTGTATTAATTAGATAAATGTAAAATATACGAGCATTTATATATATATATATAGATATTTCTTTAAAAATCGAAAAACTTTGCTAGAAAAAATGTAGCTATATTGAAAAAGTTTAGAGCTTTCTATTTTATGTATTTTCTAAAACAGTAATATTTTAAATAGAATAGTATATTTGTTCTTAAAAAAACAAAGAAAATTTAAAATATATTGAACATGTACGATCTCAGTTTTAGTTTCTGTTATATATAAAAATAAAACTTTTCAAAAATAAAAATACAGGGTATATTTTTCATTGTGAGATGAAAGGACACAATTTTAGATTCTATTGCATAACATAAGACTACTTAAAAAATGTCCCAAATATAAAAGTTGGGCTGATATATGAGCAAATCTTTTTTCCTCAATCTATAAAATAAAAAAGGTTTTTTTTTTGTTTTAAAGTGCATGAAAAAAATTTTTGTATTTACATTTCCCTTCCATGAAAATTTTACAATGGTTCAAAAAGAGAGAGATAACTAAAAAAATAGGTCATTGATTATCACGCTATAGTGCATGATTTTGATCATAAAATTTGATTTCATACTTGTATGTAAAGTTTGTGTGTAAAAAGCAAAAACATGAAGATATTTTAAAAATGTTTTTATATTTAAAAAAAATGTGATTATATACATATATATAAACCTTGGAATAAAATAATAAGATATGTATTGAAAAATATTCTTTAATTTTAATTAAAGAAGGTATGTACGTTGCCAGCTCCATACATTTCATTTATTTAAGTTTATATTTCCTTATTTTATATGAATGTTTTAATTAATTAAGAATTGAAATTTTTTGTGGATTTTCACTATGTGTTTTAAACACAAAACAAGATTCACTATCCCTTCATTTTTTTTAAAATCATTTTAATACCTAAGTGTATTGGAAAATGACCATGATGATCATAGAGAGAAAGATTTATCAAATAAAAGTAAAAAACGAAGTTGCTTGAAATAAGGATCATATACACCTAAGAAAGGTAAAAAAAAGAGTTAATAGCATATTGGAGGAAAAAGTTCCGCCATATTATAATTTTTCTGATGAAAGTAATGCCTCAAAAATAAACTATGAAAAAGCTGTAAGCACTTTAGAGGATCTATCGCCCTTAGAAGGCTTTGAAGAATTTTTGTCTCCAACATATTTGGAGAATATTTTAAAAGAAACAGAAAAATACGCCATACAATGGGTAAACAAACCAGAATTTTCCTTAACAACTGAAGAATTAAAAACATTTATCATTTTTTGGTTTTCTCTGGATATCATGCACTATCAAGTGAACGTGACTATTGCTCAGATGAAGAAGATATAATGATTCTTATAGTAACAAACTCAATGACTAGAAACAAATACTTAGAAATAAAATCTATGATTCATTTTGCTGATAATAATGAAGCCAAGTCCCAAACAAATGACAGAGGGCTTTTAATATTCAAAAATAAATTACTGAAATGAACGCAAATTTTCAGAAATGGAGAATTTTTGACAAACATCTATCTATTGATGAATTGGTGATTCGATATCATGGCACCATTATTTCAAGCAATACATTAAAGGTAAACCTATATGGTTTGGGTATAAGATGTGGGCAATACGTGGGAACAATGACTACCACTATAATTTTGATTTGTATTGCGCCAAGGAAGTTGTCGATACTGTTTCTACCATGGTTCTTTCAAAATAGCCCTTGAAAACTCGAATTGTAAAAAAAACTGCTTCAGCCAGTTACTGATCCCTAGAGTCATATAGTTTATTTTGATAATTTTTTAATTCCTATATTTTGTTAGTTGACCTAAAAAAGAGTGGATTTCTAGCAACAGAAACAATAAGAAGTGACAGAATACAGCATTCTCCCCTTGAAATTGATTCTACTTTGAAAAAGACTTTCCGTAATTCACATGATTGCTACTTTGATTCTTACACTTGCTACATATTTTGACACAATTGAGCCACTAACATCTGTTTCAAGGCGTGAAAAGGGAAAAGCTAAAAAAAGTAAACAGCCATGACTCGTAAGCAATCATAACAAAAACATGAGGGAAGTACATTATCATGATTGGATTTTAGAGAAATATACCACAAATGTACCATACTTGCATTATTTACAACATGGTAAATGCAGAGAAAAAGCGTATCAAAGAAATAAGAAGACATATTACAATAGCCTATCTAAAAAAGGCAACGCAGTACAAAAACAAATTGATAGATCAAGTTATACAATTTCATCTCGAGTGAAGGAAATAGACACTGTTATACGTGATGGAGCTAGCCAGAAATTGGTAAAAGAGAAAAAAAAAGACGATGTCAAATGCAAAATTGTTCTGGAAAACCTCTTATATTTTGCATGAAATGTATGTACCAAATGTTTTCCAAATTACAATAAATAGTGTAAATATGTTTAAACTTAATAAAAATGTCAAAATTATTTGTGTTTCATTTTATTTTGCATTAAATATTAAAGTTCAATTGTTTGGGAACAGAAAAGTAATCAAGTAACTAAAAACAAAGAAGTACTGAGTATTCAAAAACTTACATAACCACCCAGCGTCCTATTTATAGAACAGTAATTATCTAGGATCCTAAATTAATGGCGTGGAGTTGAATTGCTTGTCCTATTTAGTTTAAGTGTTTAGAACATAATTTTAAAAGTTTTTAACAAAATTTCAATTTTAAATTAAGTTGGATGTTAAAGGGTTGAAGAACATGAAGTAATTTTTTTTCGTTAATTTTTAATACATCTCTTTTCTTTCGAAAAATAAACAACACCCTCAAAGCTGTTGGATATTTGCACAATTTGACGTTTATATATCATGTATACATCCCTTCACATTGGGGTGGATGCTGAAGCCCAGTGTTCAAGGTCATGGACTCGTGGCTGGCCCTCTAATGAATTCCAGCCTAATACCGCGGAACACCCGCATTGCAGAGGGAGCCGATGCATGCTAAATATGTCGAGGCTCTAACGTCCTCCCATTGATGTGGTATGGAAGTTAGGAGGTGTAGTCTCATCTCAAGTATTGTACACGCCACATTACCAAGATTCAAAATTGCAAAGACCGTTGCCAAAACCCCTCGTGTAGCTTTAAAAAGCGACCTTAATATATAGTGTAATGTACATATTAAATGTCAAAAGGGTATTTTTAACAAGCATTAATTTGTATGAAGAAGTGAAGGACTCAGTTAAGCAGTTTTTGGTCAAAATAAATTCAAATGCATGTTTTCTTTTTTGTTAGTTTTCCTGACAAAAGAGGAAATTTGGAGTACATTATTAACAATTTATTAATATGAATAATGCTTTAAGATGGAAGTACCGTGTTTACTCGAATCTAAGCCTCGCTATTTTTCATTAGTGAATACTACTGAAAATCGGATGTGGCTTCGTTTCGAAGGCAAAACATTTGAGGAGGAAATTGAGTTTATCCGCCCCTTTTTTTTTAAAAAGAAAAAATGTAACCATCCATTCTGTTCCCTTGCAGCGGTAACTGTCCATTCCGCAGTTTATCTCCAGAATTCAGTCTATACTAAAGATCACGTATTCTCATAGTTAGAATTTTTTTAATTACCTAAACATCAAATGGATATGCAATAGCATCAAGGCGAGTTCACTAAAACGCCAGGAAGAAATGATAGGCAAGTTTATATGCAGAAAAAAACAAAAACACAACAGAGGCTACAAACAATTTGACACGGATGAAACAAAGATACGTCGATGGTGTAAGCAAAATGTGATTTTACTTGTAAATATACAACAGACTTTAAAAAATCCTTTACATTCTTCTATAATATATTCTTTCAAAAATATTATATAACCAATTCACTGGATGGCACAGAAGATTCAATGTGGGAAAATTGATAAGCGGTCACCCATTTCAAAGTCAAACCTGACAATGAGAGTGAGGAATCATTTTCGAAACGTGTGATAGTGACGATTAGATTAATTATATATTCATGCATGTATTTTAAAATTTTGAATACTGGAAAAATAAAAAAAAATGAACTATTAACTTTTTACTATTTCTCTTTAATTTTTTTAACTTCATAAGTACTGGATATTGATGAACCTTTTCCACACTTATTTTGTTTTATTTTTTCTCAAAAACGTGTAGAGAATTAGGGATGTGACTTACAATCGATCGTGGCTTAGTTCGGAGTAATTACGGTAAATTTTACTCAAATTTTAAAGAGTAAAACTAAATTTTTTCATCATTTTTTACATACGTGAGACCACTAAATCTATTTATACGAAATAATTTTTTCCCCTATAAATAAGCGAAGAATTTAAGAAACATTGTTGTTCGTGAGTGTCACGAGTTTTAATAATATGACGGACCAAGTCTTTCCGACTAAAATTTTAATAAAACAAAAAGGTAACATAATTTATTGTGGGTTTCGATGTAAACAAGTTATTACCCACGTCAGCAATACTCAATCTTTTCAGCTTCCCCGACCATATATCATCCGGTTGGCAGGTGCGCACGCAGGCATCTTCACGCATACGTCATACTCGCAGTCATCATTACGCAGGCGTCAACATCCCGCCCGGCCTTGCTATGTCCACATGCAAGAACTTAACAATTTGTATCTTAACAAAAAATACTCAATAAATTTTAAACATGAATACTAATAAATATTAAGTGAATATCAAATTTCAGTAGAGAGAATTAGCTTAAGTTCTCAAATAATAAAATACATAATAATACATAGTAATAATTTGATACATGAGAATACCAAAAATTCTAACAATAAATTCCAAGTTAATAATATCATAAACAACCATACACATTTAATTTTCAATAGGCAGTATGCTCAACCTATTGATAGACCTTTATAAATACCTTTACCAGTTTTAATATCTACAACTCTAACTTTCTTATCTTTCCCCATGTATATTTTAACAACACGTCCCAATAACCATTTACAAGGAGGAAGATTTTCTTCTCTTATTAAAACCATATCTCCCAATTTGAGATTTTCTTTATTAACAATCCATTTCTTTCGTTGTTGCAGACTATTTAAATATGAAAGGCTCCACCTTTTCCAGATCGTTTGAACTGATTTAGTTATTCTCTGCCAAACATTTAAACGATTTGATTCGCATTGCAACAGAGACGGTTCCACTATAGCTGTGATCGGTCTCCCGATTAAAAAGTGAGCTGGGGTTAAAACCTCCAAATCATCTACATCAGATGAAAGTGGCGTAAGAGGTCGAGAGTTCAAAATTGCTTCAATTTGCGTTATTAAAGTCAATAATTCTTCATAACTAAATTTTGAGTTTCCTGCAACGCGTTTAAAATGATATTTTAAAGATTTTATATTAGTCTCCCATAGACCTCCCCAGTTTGGGCTTCTAGGGGAATAAATGACCATTCAATGCCTTCTTCTGCGAAAAACGCAAATAAAGACTCTTCTCTATCTCTTACTAACTTAGACAAAGCTTTTATTTCTCGATTAGCGCCTATCATGTTAGTACCATTATCCGAAAATATTTTATGACACTTACCCTTTCTTGAAATAAATCTTTTCAATGCAGCAATTAAAGCTTGCGAAGTTAAGTCGCTGATTATCTCTAAGTGAATGGCCTTTGTTACAAGGCAAATAAATATACAAACATAAACTTTTAATTTCAGGACCTTTCCTCTGATATTTATTTTTGATAAAGAAGGGTCCATACAAATCAATTCCAGTTGAATTAAAAGACCTTTTCGGGAGTTATTCTTTCTTTTGGCAAATCGCCCATTTTTTGAGAACAAATTTTAGGATTGAATTTAAAGCAAATTACACAGTTATGCACAACTTTTCTGCAAATATTTCGCCCGTGAATTGGCCAATATTTAAGTCTAACCTGATAAAGTAAATGTTGGGGCCCAAGATGAAAATATTTCTCATGGTAGTATTTAACAATAATTATAGTTAGTTTACTTTTCGCAGGAAGCAATATAGGATGTTTACTCGAATAAGGAAGTCGAGAGTGTTTCAGTCTTCCACCTACTCTAATGATTCCCTTATCATAAAAATGGGGATAAATTTAAAAATCTTACTTTTATTACAAATGTCATCACCATTTTGCATAGCTCTAATTTCCTTACAGAATGAGCTAAGCTGTACTTGTTTTCATTAAATAAATTTCTGCTTCTTTCATCTCATCTGAAATAAGAGGTCCCGTTTTTCTTGTTAGTTGGATTTCTAATGTTAAATAGAAACCTGTAAAGAAAACTTAACACTCGAACGATAGTTAGAAACTTATTACTACGAGAAAGTAAATGATCAAAAAATGTTTGATTAAAATTTAAAGTCAATACAGTATGTTCTTTAGAGTCCTTTGATTTTAGTTCAGGCAAATAATCTACTTCATTCAGTTCTGGGCACTCAGAGACAGTTTTGGGGAGTTCGTCAGTTCTTAGGAAGGCTGGACCAGTCCACCATTTGTTGTTGGAAATAAGTGTATCAACACTAAGTCCCCTAGACAAGAAATCTGAGGGATTGTCTTGTCCTGAGCAATGAAACCAAGAATCAGGATCAGTTAGCTCGGAGATCTCCTGCACTCTGTTAGCCACGAATTGTTTCCATCTTTTAGAAGAGCCTTTAATCCAGAATAGGACTATTTTGGAGTCTGTCCAATGGAACACTTTGCACTCCTTTTTCTTGCGGACGATTTCTTGAACCCTTGAACTCAATCGAGCTGCTACTAAAGCTCCCAGGAGCTCAAGTCGAGGCAAAGTAACTGCTTTCAGGGGTGCCACCCTCGTTTTGAAGCGATGAGATTTACGAGCACTTCATTTTGTTTTCTTACTTTCACGTAAGCTGCTGCTTCATAAGCGAGTTTAGAGGCATCGCAGAATGTGTGAATTTCAATGAGGTCACTTACCTCATCATTCGTTGAATCAAGAACTAACCTTGGAATTCTAAAATTATCTGATAGGGGCAGTTCTTTACACCAAATTAACCACTTTTCCTTTACCTTTGGGGGTAAAATTTCATCCCAAGATATTTTTTATCCAAAGTTCTTGTATGAGACATTTTATTCTTATAGTAAAAGGTGAGAGCAATCCCAGGGGATCAAATATCTTCCCTATTGTTTATAACATAAATCTTTTAGTATTTTCGTTTATCGAAACGAATTCCAGCAAACCTTTAGTATCCAACGTCAGACAATCATCTAGAGTTTGCCAAGCCATGCCTAACACTTTTGTTTTTTTGTTCCTAACCTGATGGATGCATCCATAGGATGTGTGTCGAAACCTTCAGTCACCCACTGAGCCATTAAAACGGTATCATTGCTGATCCATTTTCGCATCTCCATTCCCTGCTTCTTTCATAATATTCTTAGCGTGGCGAGACATGAAAAGAGCTTCCTCTCGAGTATCCTGTCCCGTAATCCAATCATCCACATACATGAAAGAATCTAAATGTTGTACAGTTATGGGATGAATTTCGTTATATTTCTCAATGTGATATTTGATTGTTGCTGCTAGTAGAAATGGACTAGAATTAACTACAAATATCACCCTGTTAAATCTATAAACTTGCAAAGTGAGCTTTTCCCCCAATACGTGGATTACTATCTGTCCATAAAAATCGTACAAAATCTTTATGTTTATCCGCAAAGCAAATTTGAAGAAAAGCCTGACGAATATCCGATGATATTGCAACTCGATTTAGCCTGAAATTAATTAAAACATCTAAAAGATTAGAATTCAAATTATGTCCAGGCCACAAGCAATCGTTCAGTGGTAATTCGTTAGCTTGGGGGGAAGCTGCATCAAAAACAATACGAGTAGAAGTAGTAACACGGCCCTCCTTTTTTATCGCTTGGTGTGGTAAGTAATACATTGGTTTGTGTACATTAATTTCAGTATCTTTGACTTTTTCTATGATTCCTTAATTCAAATAATCTTGAATCGTTTCTTTATATTGAGTGTAAAGCGTTTTATCTCTTCGTAACCTTCGCCATAAACTCTGGAAACGTTGTTTTGCCACAGAAATGTTATTCGACAATTCGTTCCAATGTTTACGAAAAGGTAATTCAACCACATACCGATTATTATTATATTGTACAGTTTCTTTAAAAATATTCATAGCTTGGTCATCTTTCCGATAGCAAGGGTCATCTTTTATGCCAAGGGATTCGAGCTCAAAAAACAGCTTTAATGTATCCTCAACAGAATCATTATCTTTAAGAAGGTAACATGAAAAGTTATTAGTCTTGGTTCCCTGGAGTCGTCCACCAGCAATCCATCCAAATTCAGTTTCCCTGAACAACAATTCTTTATTTACTTTATATACGTTATCTTTAATTATTCTAAAGAAAATATCCGCATTCAGTAAAGCGTGAATTTCCTTAGCTTCGTAAAAATAGGGATCTGATAATTCTAAAAATTCAGGAATTTTTATTTCCGAAACATCTTACGTAACACTTGGTGTCAACCCGGTAATTTTTCAGTCACAAAAATTCTACGTTTTCTCTAAAAGTACCACTTTTATTAGAAATTAAAGTATTAGTTTTTCCCTTTAAGTTTTGTTTAATGAATTGAGTCCTGAAACTGAGGAATTTATTTTTCTATTGCAATACCAAGAAAATCACACATTTTCTGGATATAATATTAATGTTAGACGCTGAGTCAAAAATGACGGGACATTTTAGTTCTCGGCCTTCATTATTTCGTAAGAAAACGCTACCAGTCGATATTAACACGTTCTTTCTATGTTGAGAAGCAGTGCTACTCAAAACTGTGTTCTGTGTGGAAGAATCCACCACATTCGATTCCCGGTCCTCCGGGTTTGTTAGTACTGGAAGTTCGGCGGAGGGAATAACCCATTTTTTCGGTCATCTATTGCCGCAGTACAGAGGGAGCGAGAATGTTTTTTGCCACATGGGCACATATACGTCGAAGTACATTGCATCCTTTTGTGGTTTTTCGCAAACACAGTTCACATAACTTATGCAGACGGACTAAATCTAATCGTTTTTCGGGGTTCAATTCTAGAAACTTTTTGCATTGAAATATCGGATGTAAGTTTTATCCTTACAAACTATGCAACTCTTGTTTTCAACAGATTGATTCATTAAAAGTTGGTTTTGTCTTAAAGAATAAGTTAGGTTTTCTTAATATTGTTTTTGTTTCGACAATACAATTTTTATCTACGGATAAAAGAATGGTTTCGCGTTGTTCTAAAAATGCAATAAATTCATCAAATGTGGGAACATCTTTTGCTTTTAAACTCAGTTCGAAATTTTTTCGTGATTCATTATCCAATTTCTTTAGCATAATATTTAATAAAAATACATTAAATAAATTATTTTGCTCATAGTTTAATAATTTTAGAGCCCGTAAGTTTTTTTTAATGCAATCAATCATTTCACGAATTTCTTTTGGATTCTCACGTTCTATCTTATTAAAATTTAATATTTGTTGCACATGACTATCGACAATCAATCTTTTGTTATCATATCGGGATTCGAGTGCTTCATACAATGAAGAAAATGTATCAAAGTGGAGGCAAATTCTTTAACTTCATTTGATAGACAGGAATTCAAATAATACAATTTCTGTGACTGAGTCAGTTGTTCGTTAGTTGTAATTAAATCGTCAAATTGGGATTTAAAGTTACTAAATTGTTCATATTTTCCCGAAAAGGTGGGAAGTATTATAGGTGGAATTTTTGTTTGAGCAAAAGTTCCATTTTCGTATTTGTTTTTCAACTGCAGTCACAGACAATGATACATTAATTGAGTTAATCAATTTTTTAACTCTTACCTCAAATCGTCCAGACGCGTTTCACATTTGTATAAATCTTCTTCGAATTCCGCTTCTTCTGTTGGTTTTGCGGTTTCTAATCAAAAGTAGCTCCTTCAATTCTTCAATTTTCCTCTGGAGTTGGTCAATTTTCTTGAGTTTGACCTCCAGCTCGGTGATGTCAACATGTTCGGACACGTTGTCCATGAAGGTTGATATTCTAGTAATACTTCCTTTCAAGGAAGTTTTAGCTTTGTTTAATTTTAAAATATCCATCGCGCTTTAGTTCGTGACTCACGGGCCGACAGGACCAAAAAATGTTCGTGAGTGTCACGAGTTTTAATAATATGACGGACCAAGTCTTTCCGACTAAAATTTTAATAAAACCAAAAGGTAACAGAAGTTATTGTGGGTTTCGATGTAAACAAGTTATTACCCACGTCAGCAATACTCAATCTTTCAGCTTCTCCGACCATATATAGTCCGGTTGGCAGGTGCGCACGCAGGCATCTTCACGCATACGTCATACTCGCAGTCATCATTACGCAGGCGTCAACAATTGTTTTTGTTCAACAAATTTTAATTGTTAACAAATTTTTATGAGAATAGACAACTCTTGCCTTTCACACTTTAGTGATTAAAGATGAACATTATATATACACAAAGGTCCATAAGTTAAAGATAATGAAGTTCAGGCAAAGAAAGAGAGAGAAGCAAAACAAATTTGACTTATTTGTAAAGTCTATTTATTAAACAAAAGATAAAGAGCAAAAATGATGCTATATGTTTGACATTATTAATAAAAATTGCGATTTTTACTACCTGGAGCAAATTTAAAAAAAGTACCTATTTACAAAAAACAGTATAACATGGTTAGTAGATGGTTAATACGGAGTATGTCTCCCGGACGATGCAATATAAGCCTTACAACGCCTAGGCATGCTGAGTATCAAATTATCAATCTGATCTTGGGGAATATTATACAACTCATCAAGCAATGCCTTCCGAAGTTCCGGTAGAAATGTGGAAGGGGGCTGACGTGCTGCAATTCGTCGGCCCAGCATATCCCACACTTGCTCTATTGGATTCAAGTCCGGTGAGTATGCTGGCCAATCCATACGGGTGATATCCTCCCATTGAAGGCATTCGTCTACAATGTTAGCACGGTGAGGACGAGCGTTGTCATCCATAAACAGAAATTTAGCACCCATGGCGCCCCGTAGCAAATGCACAAGTTGTTCCAGAATGACATATTGATAGATGTGGCCTGCCATCGGTACACTCTGAACATGCAGGTCAGTTCTGGAACCAATTATAATTCCTCCCCAAACGAACCATACTGCACCACCATAATGGTGTCGTTCAGTGGTGTTCTCTTGGTTGTAACGGGTACCTGGCGCTCTCCATATTAACCCTCTAAGTGGACACCTTCCTACTGAAAAGTTATTTCGAAAGCGTTAACTCTTATTTTGAAGATCGCTTTAAAAATGCAACAGTCTTCTTTCCTTTCCCCTTTTAAGAACTTGGGAGGTCGAACGGGGACACTTTTATGACCTAGTTCGGTTACTTTGTCAAGTAAGAACCAAGGGATCAATCGTTTACAGCTAGATGTAGAGTTGCCTTGGGCAATCTTGTATGAAACTGTAGTGGAATTCGGTGTTTTTTTCTCCCTATATGTTCCGTCACAGTAAAATTAAAACAAAATGCAGGGTAAAAAAAAGGAAAAAATGAAATAAATAGTATGTTACAAGTTGAAAAATAATTATATTTTCTTCAAACAAATTTTATTTTTCTGTCATTTTTTAAAAATTAAAATATATATATATATATATATATATATATATATATATATATATATATTGGTATTGCAATTTGAACCAGAAAAAGCATCCTGTATTCATTTTTGAATATGAGAGTAAGAAAACGCGATCACTTTCCTGTTTTTAAAAAAGTAATGAGGTAAAAAAAGAGCAAAGTCCCTATCTCATTTTTAAACAATAACACAATAAATGGTACATACGATGATTATATTTATGAAATAAAACCGACCTTTCTCTATTCAGTTATATTTTTAATTTAACATAGCATAAAAAAGGATTTCAATACTTTTAATTTATTTTAATTAAAATCATATAAAAGATATTTTTATGTTAACTGAATATTTTTCGGAAAAAAATTTAAATTTTCCTTCCTAGTGTTCTCCTTTTAGAACTTCTTGTATTAAATAAAAATTCCTTTTCTACTTCGGCATTTGTGATGGACATAACACACATTCAGTCAATAATTTTTAATTTTAATGGGGGATATACTTCTTCAAATACGCATGACAGTACTTCTAACCATTTTCTACTCAAGTTAAATTTCTTATCTTTCTGTTTCTTTTATTACAAGGAAAAATGTCACACATCGATAACTACATTTTCACACAATTCAGTCATTACAAATTCTATTGTGAGAAAAGTTCTCCCTAATTAATTTTGTCTTTCAAAACAGTACACTTAAAACAATTTTGTTCAGTGAAGTTAACCGACAGTTCCACAATGTATTCATACCAAATTTTAAAAACAAATTTAACACTTGGAAATAAATCATGTATTAAATTTTTCAGTATACACAAATATTTCCTGCTGTAGGGGAAGATATAGTATGAGAGATGTGGTGTGCGGTTGTGAAAGAATGTTTTCGTACGTGTAGACTATTTTTGAAAATTTAAATATCACTGAAGCTGATCATATAACTGCAAATGAGCCTTATTGTAATGTGTGCTGGTATCAAAGTAAAACACTTTACAATATTAAACAGCCTATGGGTTTATACTCAATATCAAACTATTCTCAAAATGGCTTACAACTTCTATTCAAATTGTAAAGAAACTGAAATATAAATATATCTTACTGCAGTCAAAAATATTCATAATATGTAAGTATCCTATTCCTCCACTTATTTCAGTACATTTTAAAAACTGTAGCTGAATGCAATTTTTTATATTTATAAACGAGGCATAAAAGCTCACACAGTCGTAAAAATGTCTTTATCATTTTTAAATATACTACTATAAAACGTATATGGAATGTAAGATCAGTTGTAAAATCCTAAAAGCTTTTAGAGGAGCTAAACACATGTAATTTTGGATTGATCAAATTTTTAATATAATACACAAATATACATGTTATTAAGCAAATAGATTTAAAAAATCAAACTTCCTTCTGAAATAAACGTAATTGAAAGAAAAATGTTTAATTGCAAATGAGTGGAAATACATGTTTATCTAAGGGGTATCCCCAAAGTGGGGTAATCCTCAAACTTACGACTTAAACTCAGTGGTACAACAATCCATGAGGGCCAGGAACTACTGTGCCCATCATAATGCACGTGACCATTGGACGCTGAGGTGCATGAACATATGTCCCGATTTGGTGGTCTGTCTGAACATAGACCTTCAGTGTTTAAGACCCGAAACAAGCTTTTGGTACTCATTTATCAACCCAATGTAGCGGAGATGAAAGGCAGAGTCGACCTTGCGCAGCCCGTTAAGAGAACCCCAGACCTGTGGTGTGGAAGCACTATACACTACCACTCGATCATATTCGGTGAAAAATAAAATTTAATGTTAGAATCTTATATAAATCCCTAATGAATGAGGGATTGCAAACTTTTTTTTCATGTAAACTGTTTAAACGGAAATGGTTACTTATGAACAATTCACAAGTTGCATAAATTAAAATTAACTGTTATAGTTTACATAAATTTTTAAGGGTGCAAAAGGTCTATTTTGGCTGCACGAATTAATTTTAAAAGGAATACGGTTACGAAAAAAGTAGTACAAATCTATCTAATGTAGGGTTGGTTATCTTATATATTGTCAAACACAACAATGCATTGCAAGCCAATTCCACAATTCGTTGTTATAAAAATGTATGGAAAATTACAAGATTTATTTTTGCATTTGTAATTTATTTATATATAATTTTTCCTGGGAACGTTAAAAGCTAGAGCGGCATCCATCAAAACCGCGGTTCTCTCTCTGTTTTTCCAGATCGCCCCTGACTAAGCCGGCTCTGCCATAGTAAGTGAAAATGCCGGATTTTGTTTGTCATGATCATTTTATAGCAGACTGCATTTTTCATGTATTTTAGATGGTTGTTTTATATTTTCTACATCAATACCTTAATGTCTGAATTTAAAATTACATAAAATTCTTGACATTCGCATCAATGACCGTGATAATTTTTATTAGTATTTGAATGTGTCATCAAATGATTACATAAATAATATTAACATATTATTTTAACCATTTAATTAATATTAAGTATAACATAACGCAGACAAACTTTCTGAACTTTTAAATAAATATTTCGAAAACTACTTCAGATATACTCAAAATTTTTCCTTCCTACGCTTTAGCTTCTCAGTTTTGCTTCTATGTAAAATTTATTTTAATTGTATATTCATCAATTTTTTTAGTATATTTTTTGTTCTTAGCATGCAGTTTTCAACTGAATTGTATGAAATCTTCGAAAAATATTAAAAGATACCAAAGAAGCTATATAATAAAATTTGAAATTTTTATTATACTCAAACAATTGCTAAAACTTATGGTAAATAATTTTTAACTGTGCGATGCATTTTTTTTCGAAATTTCAAATGGAATTTCTAATGTATAATTTCTAGCTTTATACGGTCGAGATTTCAAAAATTATTCAGATTTTAATTACTTATTCAGTTAGCCTTTAAAAAAGATAAATGTTGAGGTATTTTGTATAAATAGATATTTTTGAACAATATATAATTCGAATGTTTTTGAATAGCTCGAATTTAAAGTTGATTTTTATGTTTATTTATATGCATAAATGTCCACTGTAAATGTTTCCGTATATTTTTGATTACCATTTATTTAAACATTCAAGTTATAAAAAAATGTGGGAAAATCTTCATTCATGTTGTCTTTGATGTAAAATGAAGTTCAAGCACTTAAAATTCAAATATAATTCGGTGTATTTTAACAATATATAACCAGGCACTGTACTTAAACTCCCTGAACACTTAGGCTTTGAAATCTAAAAAAAAAAAAACTAATAAATCTTAATTAGTTTTTTTTTTTTTTCGTTATTATTTTTATCAAAGTGTAAGAAAATGTTTCAAATGATTTGATGAAGTTTAAATTTATTCATTTTTAGTGGTTGGAAAATTGAAAAGGTTTCAAATTTTAAAGAGTTTGGTGTTTTATTAATATTTTCGGTATGTTATAATAAAATAATCTTGTTTCAAAAACTGAAAGCTTTGATTAAAATAAGAAGAATGAAGCGAAAAGAATATACTTAAAAAGATAATTTGTCTACCTATATAAAATAGCAGATTGCACTGACACGCCCCAACTTGTTACAGTTTCAAATTAACATGAAACCAAAAGGGAATTGTAACATATTTTACTTATGCATTGGGACTTTTCAAAACTTTTAATATACGAGGTAACAAGTAAACACTTCCTGAGGTCTAAAGAAATTTCCCCCCGATTTTTACGATTGCCCCAGGGTCAAAACACGGGGTTTCCTGGGAGCCATAAAACTTCCCCTCAGTGTCCTGCGGTGTTGCTTCCACCGTCCCCAATTATCTTTCAAGATGTTAAACCTTAAAGGGGGGAAAGGATTTCAGAAAAGTGCGGCCAATTTCGCTTTTGAAAACGTTACTTGAAGGCAGAAAAATCCGTGCAGTGCATTTTCGAAGCATCTTTACACTGACGGAATTTTCAGTGCTATCCGGTTAGAGGGTTAATTTCCGGCGAGAATCAGACGTCAAACTAAACCTGGACTCGTCAGAAAACATCACACAAGTCCACTGTTGGGACGTCCACAATGCATGCTCTCTACTCCAGGTTAATCGCAGTTGACAGTGAGTTGCGGTAAGTGGAATACATTTAACAGGCCTACGAGCATATAGACAAATGTTCCCTAAGCGTTTGTACAAGGTCTGCCTTGAAACTGTCGTACCGGTAGCTGAAGAGAGCTGACGAGACAGGTCTGATGCTGTGCTCCGTGTGTTTCTTTTGGCAGTAACTGCCAAATATATATACCGTTCGTCATTCGGCGTTGCAACTCGGAGGCGACCTGTGCTGTAACCTCTACTCACATTACCATCATCTTGGAATCGTTGAGAAAGCCTGGAGATGACACTCTGGGCGATTCCAAGTTCCTCGGATACTTCCAGCTGGGTACGTCCACATTCCATTCGTCCAATAATTCTACCACGTAAAAAATCATCCAAATGCTTCTTTTGTGCCATAACTATGCGGTAATTGCACTGAAAGGCTTTTAAAGCGCTTGTGAACTATTTTACTTCTTTGCCACCATTCCTTATATACCCCTCTCTTACCCTCTCGTCATTGTGACGTACTATCCGCACCATCTGATGGTTTCCTGTAATTTGCATATTCTTCTTCAAGATGTGTTTGATAGTTCTACAGGTAAAATTTTTCTTTTAGAGTTCAATTTCTGTGTGATTCTGAATTATCCTTAATTTATGGACATGAGTGTATGTTATCGTTAAAGTGTATAATTCAGTTATTTTATAGAAAAACTAGGTATCTTATAAAATAACTAGACATATCAGTTAAAGTATATATAATATATGAACAATTTCATACTTTATCTAGTTATTCTATGAACTTTTCAAATGAATTTTCGCGAGTGTCGTATTTCATACTTTAACGAGCAAGTAATCTTTATTTTACAGAATACCTAGTTATAGCGTAGAATTTATAAATTGTGTATACTTTAACTGACCGATCTAGTTATTTCATGAACTACCTAGTTATTCTATGAAAAAACGGATTCCATGCTTTAATGGTAAAATATGCATAGCCATTTTAGAAACTCTCTACGTTAAAAATCATAATGTTCTGTTTTAATATATTTTTACTTCAGTGTTAAATTTGATAAATATTGTCCAAAATTCATAATGTATTCATTGCTTTAAATTCAATAATGAAAGATGTTATTGTAAACAAAAATATCTTTAAATACTTCTATATATACATTATTTTTATATGATCCTGCTATTAATTTAAGAAAACAAAATTAGTAAAGCAAACTTTAACGCATTTTCAAATGTTACTAAGTTGTATCGTAATGTAATTTATATCCCAAAATGTAAGACATATATTTGCATCTCTTATTCAAAAAAATTAAATTTGATGTGTTGAAAAGTATGTTTTGGATTCTCAGATATCTCATCAAAACATTTTCTTTTAAGAAAACTGAAAATCAAGAGGTCTGTTTTCAATAAAAATACAATCTTACTCTTGATACGAAACATTTTCTTAAATTATCCTAACTTAATTGGTCTTGTTATGAGATACAAGCTACCACTATTAAATCCGAAACCCTTTGAAGGCTTTCCAGCTGATAATGATGTTATTCATTTGAGAAAGACATAAAATCATTAGGATAATAAGAAACACAAAACGGTTTCAAATGCCCTGCTGTTTTTGTCATAATATCTGTGATAAAAATCCGCTCTTCCAGAGAAATATTTTTATATTTAATTTCAAGTTAATTATGGGATATATGCATAAACAATGTTTCTTTGTAAGTGATATTAGCTGAAGAAATTTAAAATTTGATCATTATATTTTGTAATACAAACTTATATAACGACTTAAAGTACTTAAATTACCAATATAAAAAAACACATTTTTGCAGAATTCTTTTTTATAAACGAATTTTTAATAACTGATTTAAGAATTAATTTTAAGGATTTATTTTATATCTATTGTTTGTAAAGTAGTGGGTCTATTTATAAAAGTCAAAACAGATTTAATTTATTTTTATGTGCAAATATTAAATTAAAGAGATCGGAGCTTTTTTTAAATATGTATTTAATATTAATTGATTTTATTGAAAACCATTTACAAAATATTACTTATGCAACATCGTTATAACTAAATATAGTAAGCTTAGTATAACAGCTTAATAATAAGCTTTAACATAAAATGCTTGCAGAGGGTTCTGTAATTTAAACATAATTAGCCAATTTGATTATTCAAAACAGAATAATTCAAAAAGTATGTTAATTAATATTGATTAAAAATGGAATTTTAGAGACCATTAAAATATATTTAAGTTTTGATCAAAATGTTTTGATTTGAAACAAAGTATATGTGTTTGAATTAGTACATTTAAAGAAGAAACTTGCAATGCTTTTGAGAAATATAGTTAATGAATAATTTTAATCGATACAAATAGTGTACAAGATGCTTATTCTATAAGTAATTCTAAATATTTTTACAATACTTATGACAACTGATTTCCAATATATAAATTGCGAAAAGTATATACCATTTATTTTTTCTTTCTAAAAATGTTTTAATTTTGTCTTTGATTTTATGTAAAGTGCAGCTTGTTCACAATATTTTTTTTAAACTTTTTTCTTAAGCTGTTTCGTAGTTGTTTCGGTTGTTGATTTCGGAGGGTAGTATCATTTGAGAAACAAATGATAAAGATGTTCTTATAAACACATTCTCCTTGACTTGCAACCACCCAACCTATGAACCCAATATATATGCATATTATTTACCTATTAAGTAGTTTAGGTTGTCATGCACACAAAGATATAATTATAGTTGATTTTATTATTTCACAAATTTTTACTTTTCAACGGTGCTGCTCTTATATGGTTCTGTGTTGGTTGGAATTTAAAATATCAATGTGTTGTAGGAGAATAATTGATAGTTTTTTAAAAGCTCTTCATACTCATATATTTGTAATTTTTCTATATAAAGTACGTAATTTTAGTAAATTTTACCTTCCTAATTTTGCATAACAATAGCATTAGTATATTCAATTTTTGCTCTTCTAATATTAATGTAATATTCATACTCATATTTCATCATCCTGCATCCTAGTAATACACAGGTGGTGGTAACTTACACAGGTGAAGGTTGTCTGGCCTCAAAATAATGCTTAACTCAACAATTTTAGTTCCTAAGGCTAAGATTGCTGTTGTAATATTGTATATATAACTAACTTTTTCATATTTATACTGTCTGGTTATACTTTCTTTCCATTATTTAGAATTACATTTATTTAGTATACATTTCATTATAGATTATACATATACTTACATAATATGAATTATTGGGCAATAATGCCTGTAATGCAGTTTATGTTGCGTATTTATGTGTTAAATATAATTACCATACATCGAATTTTGTGTTTACTGTAGAATTTTATAACACACTTAAAATGAAAGCAGTAACAAAAAGTATTTACTTGTTAGAGACGACCATTTCGACTAATATGATTAATTATCAAGAACGTACGTCATATTTGAAAATGTATATTCATACATTCAACTACCGCCCAACCAGTATAGTAGTTAGTATCGCTGACTGCAAGGCCGTTGAGCCTGTATTCGACTCCCAGGAAGGTATAAATGTGTAGCGTTTAGGTAATAAGTAATGTGTAAGAATGTGTAAATGGGTATTGTAAATGTGTATTACTTGTGTGTTGTGCGACAAAGGGGTACTCTAAATAGCAATCGATCTTAAGTTCTCTCATGAGTTTGGTGGAAGGGGAACAGACGTAGGAAGCCTCTGCCGAGTTTCAAGGTGTTCTTCCTCAAATTTGGGGTGAAACAGAGTCAAATTGCATTGCCACCTGTTAGGTGTTCAAATCTACGGATAATGGCACGCGTATGTCAATCCCTTTTAAGCCATAAATTTAGTGGGTCTTGATCTGACACCGTCATACATGGTGACTTTTGAAACAACACTATACTTTAAAACCCAAATATTTACCAGTACCATGAAAGGTGAAATTTTGTTTATTAGTTATTTTTATTAGTCCTGCTTATTTTTAAATTACATCTTTTTTTAAATTTTTTTATCTTGTTTTGCTTTGGATTTTTTATTAATAATACATTTTGTGAGTGTTAAAATTTCGTCGCAGTAAGGACTTTCTTCTTGGAAATTTGATTTATATTACTGGATTTGGCTACAACCAGTTAGTTCTATACTGATTAATGCTAAAGTCTTCGCATAAGAAAATTAATTTTACTTATGAGTTTGCTATTTACGGGTTCCTAATATATGTCCGTTAGAGATTTCTCTCTCTACTATAAACAACAGAAGGGACGCTAGTCAGTAGCTAAAAGTAGTTTTAAACTCTCTAAAAGTAACCATCAGCCTCCTGTGTTTACAGTCGCATAAGTATATATATGAAATATTTCTGAAATATTTCTGGAGAGTAGTAAAAATAATTGTAAGACGTGGAGAATGGATGTTATTATTGTAGCGAGCCAAAGATAGGACGTGGCCGGTAGTGTGATTTTCTGTGTTACGTGGAGCGTGGTCAAGTACTGTATTATTGAAGAATCACACATGTAAATCATTACTGTAGTTTATTCACATCTGGAAACGCATAAAGATCAAGTAGGGACGGCATTACACATAACTAGAAGCAAACATCACAACACAAACACAGACAAAGACAAACGAAGAACGCGCTGTAGCCGGCAGATTACATGATGAAGGCAGGCAGACAAAAAAGAGCGATTACACAAGAATTTTTGCTTTTATACCAGCAGTGCAGGCACGTGATTATTACGTAATAGTAGTTCTGATTGGATAGAATGGGCGGGACAACGATTTCAGACTAGCCAATTACGATTAAGTTTAGAATGTTAATTTTACACCAAAGAGTTAATAAAATATACACTATATATAATTATATATACGTATTTATATATATATATATATTTATACATATATATATATATATATATATATACACATATATATATATATAGAGAGAGAGAGAGAGAGAGAAGATATGTTTCATAACACTCTTACTAAATGTATTACTTTTTATATACAAGAAATCTTTAATACTTTATACTTACAAGTCTATATATCAATTCATATTTAAATTAATTCAAGTCTAATATTACAAATTTAATTCCGATTGTTCTTCTGGAAAAGTTTTAAATAAATCAGAATGTAACAGCGGGAGTCTTTATATTTCGTTACAGTTATTATCGGAGAAATGTAATATCGATCAAAAAATTAACATACAAATGTGAAATAGAAATGACAGAACTAAAAACTAACAGAGAAAATTCAATTTCAAAAATATTTATAAATAAATACTCATACATATTGCGAGTAAAAAGTTTGATTAATTTTTTATAAATGTCGCTTTTTAAAGCAACACTCATTGGCTATGAATAAACAGGATAACAATAACATCCTTCGTATATTTACCACTTACTTAAATATAAAATATGTACAACAGATAATAATATTAACGGTATACACATCCAGATACAAACTATTACAATACAGTTTAACAGTAAAGACCTGGGCTACAGCATAAAAGTATTTTTTTCAGAAAATTCATAATATCTTTCTTCTTCTTTTGACTTAATTATTTATATTCATATTTATTAGCATATGCAGGTTTTATTTTATGTAAAATATTCCAACTTAATAACATAAATGCATGTCATTTTACTCAGTACTTAGAATTAAAAGAACAACGTGTAGGCATTATTAATCTTTAAAATAATAATGCAGCGCAAATCAAAATCACTGATATGTATTTATATTGCTACGAATTTTGTGTAATGAATGCTTAAATATTTTATATAATTTACATCTTGATGTGCAATACGTTAATATTACTCTTTATAGCATTTATTTAATGCTAGAATTGTAAAATTCACAAGCAACGCCGTTACTTACATTAAAATGGTGATTAAGCGGAAACTTGGCTAAATGTTTGTGATATATGTAAGTTGACTTCGATTTTGTCGACTTGGTGACCATATAGATGCTTCTGGAAATTACTTTAGAAATCTACTAATATAACGATATATGTTGTAGGCGGAATTTCCGAGAAAATCTGTGCAGTATAATAAATAAGGTGTCATTCGCAGAAACTTCTTTAGTATTGTCTTGGCCGTTGAAGTGTTAGAATTGTCTTGAATTGTCGAAGAGATGCTTTTATCGAGCAATTGCTTGCGAATACATTACAATTTTTTTTTTACTAGACCCTGATAGTTGTGCGTGGGTGTTGTAGAAGATGTGAAGGATTTATTTCGTATATTTTATAGTTGTATCCGGTATTTCTAAGGATTGTTTTTTTACAATAAATTTTCATCGTTCTTAAAGAATTCTTTTGTTGTTTGAGATTGATATCATAAAATCCTCGAGCCTCGATATACATTACAATATAATCGACTCATTGGTTATTCACATCCTACTCTAAATCAAAATGATGACTATTGATGTCGAATCTCATAATTTTGAATTATAGCAACATGACGAGGGCAACACTTAATTTTCATCATATTCATAAAAATTTTCATTCCATGACAAAGAAAGGAATTTGAATATATTGGCGCAAAAGGGGCGTGAGTATACTGAAAATTCGAAAAAAAAAGATAATTTAAGCAAAAAAAATATTAATTTACCGAATTGAACAAACAAAAAAATTCATTCTAACATAATAAAATATAAAATACACATTTACACTCATATTATACCTTCATAAATGTATCAGCTCCAAACAATGTATTTTATAACTAAAATTTACCAAGACTAAATAAAGAACAAGTATTATAATTACCAACAATCCCATGGACTTGTCATATATAAAAATGTTACAAAAATCAACACTTATCTTGATCTTTTGTACGGTTTATAATTAATTCCGAAAAAGTGGATTAAAATTACGGTATTCACTCCCCAATGTGTCCGTTTTCCAGGTACGTCCAAGTATTTGCTGAATTAAGAGGGGTGGGGGATGAAAAAGAATAAATAAACAAAACCTTCTCTGAAATAAGTGAATCATTTAAAACACTGTCAAAATCATTTTATTACATTCCAAAGCCTTCGGAGTAATTTCCTGGATTGCAGTGCACAGAGAAGATCGTTGTTCGGAAAGACGTATATATACGTCAGATACATTTAAGTCTTTGCCAGAGTGAGGCATTTATATACGCCGCTGGTGTTTTAGAGGCTAAAGTAGTATTGCAGTTTCAGCGTCAATGTCTAGTATTATTAAATTCAGTGCATAGTTACTGTATGGAGAAGGGCACGATGAAAGTAATGATTGAATTTTAGGTCTTAAGCACTGTTTGATCACTCGACAGGAAGATCAGGCCTTATGCTAGAAACAATTTTTATATCATTATGCATGAAATACTTTTAAAAATACAAGAAGTTAATTTTAGAATTCTTCAAATATATTTCCAACACTAAGACAAGTATTGCTAAGGCAAAGCCGCATAAAAGTATTGTTATAGCTCCAAATAGATTAATTAAAGTTATCTTTTTGTTTCTAAACTTCGATATAGTCTCAGAGGTTTTGATCCAAGTTTTATACATTTCATCATTCAATAGCTTTTGATAAAGTCCAGCTTGTTTTATGCGAGCAATAATTGAATTCACAGATTTCTTACAGCAAAAGCCTTTTCGAATCGCTAAACCAACATCTACGGAACCTAGTACTACGTCAGAAATGTACTTTGTGGCATCAGGAGGTATTCCAAATTGAAGACCAAACATTATTTTGACACCTAATACTGCTGTTTTTCCATCAAAATGTTTCTCTTCTAACGAATCCTCAAGTTCAAGAAGCCAGTTATTTTCAATTATAGAATTTGCAAGTTGAATAACGTAATCTTCTTTAAAATGAAGTAAATATTTTGCAATTGATATAGGCGATAAAACCCTATACTTTTTTTCTGACACAGCTTTAGATAATTCTTCGAAGCTTCTAATCGGAGTTTCCACATGCTCAACTGTCATGATTGAGAATAACACTTCAGTATAGCTAGATGAAACTATGAAAGCGAAATATAGCCACACACCAAAACGAAATTTTCTGTTAACTGCAAAATTAGTCATATTTTGACGAAAAATAAATCGATACATTTGGAACAAAAGACCAAAATAAGAATATTTCCTCTGAGCTTGCAAATAAAATATCAAAGGTAGAGTTAAACAAAACCCAAATATGCATATCCATACACTCCAACTAAATGGATGGAAATAAAAATTGGTTCTTGGTAAAGTTTGAAGTAGATGTGTCGCAAAACTTAATTCAATTACTGAATATGGCTCCGAAAAGTCTACTACTTCCTGTCTCTTCTTTGTCGCAGCAAGAAATCCAATCGCCATATCAGCTTGACTGCCACTGACCATTCCTATCAATCCCGTCCAATTCCCAAACTTCGTGAGACTACCCCATTCTCCATCAGCCGCAGAAACACATTCGTAACGAAACCTAAGAGCCTTTGATAAAATGTCCAGTAGTTTCCCGTCCACTCCGTCAAGTGTAAAGGCGCCATTTTCCTCTCGATACATTTCAGTTATTTGAGAATAATTATGCATGGCGATAATCAGCTTTTCTGGAAAGTTCTTCATTAATATCCAATCTGTATCAAGATGTTTGGATTAAAAAGTGTTTGTTGAAGACTGGAAATATTAGCACTAGTTGATAGCAAGTTACTTACTATAGTAATTTATGTACTCTAATTATTTTCTATACATTGCAATTGTATGCACGTTTGATTTCAGGAAAAAATAATTTTTTACAAAAGCAGATTTGTCTCAATCTTAAGGCTTAGAATATTAAATAGACTTTAAATTACTATTTAGAAATAACGATGAAGTACGATATAAAAATGCTCACCCATGTAACGACAAACACAAATTCCTAATTTCTTCCTTAACTAGTGCTTATAAATATTCCCTATCACCACGTATATATTCTAACACAAAAAAATATTTTCACTGTTTATTAAAGTGCTGTTTTCAATTTGCATAATAAATGGTAATGTTATTATTGATCCTTTGAATTTTTCAACACGCACATGGTTGCGATATCATTGACAAGTAATTCGATGGCTCATCTTTACTATATTGGTAACGTCAGAATATATAATATTAATGACAAGCAAAAATGATGTATATCCGCCTTTCAGTTATGAACTTATGGGAATAGTTGCTAAAGAAATCATGAAAAAGTTAAAGCAATTTAAAGAACAATTTTTTTTGAAGACAGATAAATGAGGCACTGTTTCTGTAAGCTGAGTAATTTTGCAATTATATTTAACGAAGGATGTAAACATAAATAACTTGAATAAAAATGTAAAGCTGTGAAATAAATAGTATTTACATTGGGGGACTTTGAATTCGCGTGTAATGTTTGCAATTATTTGCCAAAAATTTAATAGTACAATAGTTTTTAATACAATAAAAATAAATAATTTTTTTTCAAAAAAATTACCCATGAATATTAAAATGAATACAGTATAAAACTGCAACTAAATACTAAATTTTTCGTTTCAGAATTTTGTCTGAAAAAGAGGAATTGATGTAAAGAGTGTTGCTAAATTCGATCGACAAATTCACAGCGATGATAGTAGTCAACATGGCTACGACAAATCAATATACTGTCAAACCTGTTTTTGTGCAGTCCTTTTTTATGCAATTTTATATTTGTGCAACGGCCTAAAAAATTATGCAGTATTTCGACGAATTGGCTTGTTATATGTAAAAATTCATGACATTTTTGAACATTTTTTGTGCGGTTATTTTTATGCGGTTTTCATCAACCGCGCAGAAACAGGTTCAACTGTACATTAGGGGTCGCAAACCAAGTTCAGACGGTGAAAATCCTATAAACTGTAGCTGATGGGAGGACAATAAGAATGAATCATCAAACGAATGCGGGGCTTTGGAGACACATGCATGTATGTAAATTTCCCACTTCTTTCAAATTTGCTGCAGGTAGTATCGGCCACTAGGCACCAGAACGTGTGGTCCAAGTACGATGATGCATCAGTACATTTTTCAATTGCGGTGCTTAACCACCTCCCTTCTACATATCTCGGAAGTTGGATTGAAGGTGGTAGACCTGATGCTTGGATTGCACTCTCCCCGGATATCAAACTCTTAGATCTTTTCATCTGAGGCCACCTCAAACCACTTGTGTATGATACACTGGCGGGTGCAAGGGAAGAGCTTACGACACTGATCGTCGTCATTTCAGCTGACATCGCCAGCACACAGGATTTGTTTGTACATGCCTGACAATTATTTTTCTGTCGGGTTCGGTTATGCTATGACCGACTCCAGTGCTTCTCAAAGTTGCAATATTTTTAGGCGACCCAATATTCAATTATAATTTTCATCGCGCTTCTCTTTCATGCAATAACAATGTATTTAATTCAACAATATTATAATTTGATACTTAAACTACAATATGACTTTAACCTTTAAATTGCTCCCGGTGTATATAAACGTCTCGCTAAACCAAAGCATGTTTCTTCGGATGTATATTAACGTCCTTCCGAAGTATGATCTTTTCTGTGCAATGTTATCCATAAAATTATTCCGGAGGCTGTTGAGTGCAATATAAGGACCTTGACAGTGTTTATAAAGGATTTACTTATTTCAGATTATTTGCTTTTTTATTCCTCCTCCCCCAAATACATCACATACGCTTGACTACGTGGAAAACGGTTGACATTGAGAAGCGAATCACGAAACTTTTAACCGGCAGTTGAGGGATTAATTATAAACCGTACAAATTATTAAGTTACGCGTTATTTTTTTGTTTAATTATTTATATGACAAGCCCATGGTGTCACTGGTAATTAATAAACTGTGTGGTTCTCAACTTAATGTTATTAAATTAATTATAAAATACATTGTGTAGCACTGAAATATTTATAAATGTAATATATCAGTGTAAATGTGTATTTTATTTTTTATTGTGACAAAATGTAGTTTGTTTGTTTACTTTCAGTAAATTAATAATTTTTAAACAATCTTTTGTTTTCTACTTTTCATTATGCTCGCGTCCACCGCGTAGAGTTGACACGCCCCTCAAGGGGGCGTGCATTACAGTTTGAGAAACGTTGACCTACGCGGCAATTACTTCGAACAATTTCTGTGACAATCACTTGTATTTGTATTTCTGTCATCCAACTGTGACGCATTATTCGTATCATAAGCACCCCTTTAGGTCAAATAAATGTATTCCTTATCTCTTATTGCCTCTTTTCGTTCCACTCGACATCACACCTTTCATAATAGTTTTTACGAATTACCCCAACTAAACGTTATTTGCGACCCAATATTCCTTGATGGTTTTTAGTACGCATTTTGTATACTATTAACTTCTGTATTTGCCGGTCTAATTTGGCAACACCCTGTATAGTTAAAAATAAACAAATGTTTTGCTTATATACAGAGAGATTTGGTGGAAACAAACACCAATGTCATTTTAATCGTTTCACTATTTTAAATATCACTTCATGTTATTGTGTAAATTAAACAAAATTTAACCGCCCATCCGGTATAGTCGTTGGTGACACTGACTGTTGCGCCGTAGTTCCTGGGTTTAAATCCCAGAGAAGACATGGGTTGTAAATTAATTGTACCTCTGTGACATGGGAGCACTCTAAATAGGCGTATATCCCCAAGTCTTCTCGTGAGGTTGGTGGAAGGGGAAGAGAGATGGGAGATGCTTGAATACATTTAGGGTATTCTCCCTTAAAATTGGGGCTGAAATCCAGCCATATCCTTCTGGAACTTTTATGGTGCTCAAAGCTACGGTTAATAACTTGTATACTTCTTACCTGCGATGAATTTCGTTGGCATCGATATGACAACATCTGGCAGATGGTATTAACAGCAACAACATCAACAAATGGAATTCGCAAAAACCAACTTAGCCTATCATTTTTATGTATCGGTGTTATTTAAAAATAAGATTGCATAATGTTATTAAAGGGGTTCACCCATGTGATGTCCTGTGTTTGAAGCATTTTTCGGGAAACTTTTTTGACAACCAGTAAAAAGGTAAAATTTTAAGTTTTTTTTATTATTTATTTATATGTATTTTAAGAGTATGTATATAATTTTTAGCCACAAAAATATCTAACAGAACGTGAGTTACAGTGCTCTGAACACACCCGCCTCGAAAAAATTGACACTCACTTCCTCCACGATTCCCGCTGTGATTGGCTTTTCTGAAAAAAAAAATAATAAAAATTAACGATTTTTTAATCTGTAATGTGAAACGCATGAAATGGACTATATTTAATTAAAAATATCATAAATTGGACTTTTGGTAGACTTCTGAAGAAAAAGAAGTTTCATGTTTTTTTTTTCTTTTTATGTTTTTGTTATGAAAAAATATATATTGGGAATTTTGGGCTGGTCGTAGCCTATTTCGTGCGTCTGTATGTGCTAAGTCAGCCCTATAAATTTGAAGACATTCATTTAAACCGATCTTGAGATAGAGAATGGTGGAAAGTGTGGAAAAAACATAGTTTTGAGAACACAACGCGTTTTAAGTTTCAAGTCTCGTTAAAATTATGAAAGTCTTAAATTTATCCTTAATCAGCGATGCCTGGACCACAGAGTACTCCTTCTTCTTCTTGCACTTCTTTCAAACGAGATTGTTCTGATCTGGTACAAATTCTTTCTTGTTTAACGGTACCACTCATGTGCCGCTTAGAGCGCTAAATCCGCGTTTCTGTACATAGATATGCGCTTCGTAACCAACGGGACATCCCATAATTGACATTACTTTTAATACTCCTACAAAACCTTCGTTAAAGGTAATGACACATAAGTATGTTGCAATTTGAACGATCTTGGGGTCAGAGTGTAGATGCTTTTGAACCAAATTCCAAATCCATGAATTTATAGATTCGTTATTGTTTTGCATGTCTCGAGAATGATCATTTTTACAAGTCTTACATGTTACAGTTTCAGAAATAACAGCAAATACTGAAACTAAATCCAAAATGCAATACGCGACCTTGGAGTGATAGGAACCTCAATGTTCATGGTGTTTTTTAGTTTTATCGCAGAAGCTGATGTAAATTCCGTAACATTTTGGGTGGTAAAACGGTTTCCACAAAACTTTCGCTTTTTATTACAATCAGGATAAAAATTTCCAGTCATACTTCCTTTCCAACCACTCATTGTGAAAATAAATAATTCGCAGCTGTTGTGCTTCTCGAAGCTAAATGAAGTTCGATAAAATATTCAACAAAAATAGATATTTCCTTTTGAACCTAAGCAAACCTATCTATACTTGTATGAGCATATATTTGTATAAAAGGATATATGAGGTATCAAACTGACTGTACACAATATGCCAAGCCATCGAAAGCCAACTCAGCGCTCCGAACTGCTACTTCTTCTAACGCAGCTGCATCTTTATAACCAGTTCGAATTTTAAGAAATCACTTTACCACCGTATCCAGACATGTTACGGAAGCAATTTATGAATGAAAAAAATCGAATTTTTTAACCCATCATATGGATGAACCCCCTTAAGAATATAAATCCTTATCTTTTCAATTCCCGAATAAATTTTCGAATTGAAATTCAACAATAAGCAGAATTGTCTATTTTAACCAAATATTTGCATTGATTAACTAACCTTCTTATTTTATTCAGGTTCCTTTTGGGTGATTTTTTTTCCAATTAGGATTAAATAACTCATTAAAATGTACTATTAATACAACAATGCAGAAATCTCAAAATATTCTTCATAAGTGATATTTTTTTAAAAAAAAAGCGTTTATTATTTTTATTTATTTCAGCTCAGTTAAAAATACTAACAGAACGGAAATTAAAGATAGATAAAAAAAGAGTATAAAAATTAAAAAGTGGAAATAATAAAATCTAATCAAACTTAAATGATAAACGAAAATAAGAAATTCTTAAATGATAATTTAGTTTTGATGAAGCGAGTTTTTTTTTGATGAATCTAGGGTAATCAAGGGTTTTGATCCCGATTTTCTTTTACCAATTTTTGTTATGAAAATTCTAACTGGAATTACTTACACCTATTTCAGTTATTAAAATGTGTATTTGTGAAAGATATTTGTTTTCATATTAGATACTAGGACATTTACACGAGAGGATACCTAAAACAAACTGAACTAATTTTCTGGTGGGAAAAGCTTTCGTGCGTTTCTCCGCTAGTAGCTCACAGAGCTAACATTCCTGGAGCAGTAAGTTGAGTACAGTCAATGATTATATATATATATATATATATAATCATTGACTGTACTCAACTATTGTATTGACTGTACTATGATTTTGTGCCTATAAAGTAATCGTGGATATGTTATCTATGAGTGGATTAGATTTTTTGGAGTTATTGCTCATTGTTTCACTTTATATTAATGTGATTGAAAAAATTTTTGCTAATGATATTTTATTTGGGTCTTTTCAATGTACCTTTAACTTTTAAATAACTATGAATTTGAAAAATAACAAGTTTTAAGCGACTGGCAATTTGTTATACCAAGGTATGACATTGCTCGGTGGTACAGTATAATGGTATCTGTACCATCGTCATCCATTTACCATTTTGTGAGCCCTTTTATATAGATTTGGTGTAGATTTAGGTATGGCTTTAAATAGTTGTGGTGATGGGCACAAGGGTTCTGAGTTGGCATATAAAAAAACTATAAATTTTTTAAAAAATACAAAAAAATGTGTGAATTGTTTTGATAATCAGAATTTCTTTGCTTTCCCTTCTGTATCTAAACATACATTGTCGTGTTAGAATTTTTAAAACTCGAATTTTTTGGAACTCTAAATATAAGAATTTATCTCGTGCAGCAAAACGAAATATTCATGTTTTCGATTGTATAGATAAAAATCAAAGAAATAAGGGTTTTAGTAACATATTAGAAACTAGGTTTTTCAGAGATATTCATGTTTTAAAACTAAAATTTAGATCTTGCACTGATAAAAGATGCAAGGCGTGTGGCATGTTGAGTGGGGAACAGTTGGATATGGATGCAGGTTATATATTTTGTAAGACTTTTAACTGTGTTTACAAAATGACATGCAACATATGTAAATTCGCTTACATAGGTCAGACTTCAAACACTATCAATATTAGATTAAATCAACATAGGTCTGATACAAGGAAATTTGATTGCAACAAAAACCAGGCTAAGATTGAGATAGGAAACTTTCATAAAAATGAATTCAATAACATAACTGTACATATACTTAGAATAGTGCCAAATATTAAACAAAGATTATGGTTCGAAAACTTTTTTATAGGTTCATTTAGATCATATCCTTATGGTTTGAATGTTATATGGAAAGGTGAAAGTGTCTTATTAGCTTTTAAACAAAAATCCGAGGATTCATTATATATTCCGAATTTTGATAAATCTATTGATAATAGTAATAATATTCGTTTAGCGAGAATTTCAAAAGCTAAACGCAGAAAAAGAGTTACTAGAGACATGTCAACCTTCAAGAATTCTATGTTAAAATAAGCTGTTAAATTTGATGATAACTATAACACAGGCTTAATTAAATCGTTTATGTTTGGCATGAATAAAACTGAAATTAAAATTATGACAGATATTTTAAGCAGATATAAATTTCGGGATTCTCATGGTATGCATATGATTCGAGACCTTAATAACTATTTAGTACAAAAATGAATATTAAATTAGATGCAAGTGAAAATTACTCTACAGAATATTGTACACTATTATATATATATTTATGAATAAATTCTTTAACAAAATTAATTTTTCAAGTATATTTCAAAAATATCAATCCTTTTTTCCTATTAAAAATATTATTATTAAAAAGGCTTTCAAATACAACAAGAAACTTGGTAGATTCATATTTAATTATAATCAAATCTCGGAGCTCCTAAGTTCAGAATCATGTAAATGCAATCTATATCGAGACTAAATTGATGATTATCATCAGCACGTTGTCACAGGAGACCTTAGCATCGTGAAAGATGATTTGTTAAGAAAATTTATGGAAAAAGGTACCGGTTTTAGACTGATGATCACAAAAAATAAATCTAACATTATGAAACAAATCATAAAAGATTTAGATAAATTCTACCTTAAAATGGCAATTAAATACGGAATACCGATTGAAGCATTCAATCAATTTAGATCTTATGTAGCAACAGAAATTCGGGAATTAGATTTCACTGTTGAAAATGAAATTATGTATAAAGATCTTAAATCATCAATAGAAAATATCCAAAATGACTTCGTGATTACATATGTTGATAAGGTCTCTGCTAATTATGCCATAATTTGTAAATACTTTTACAGTAAAAAATTAAGTAACCACATTTTAAATAATAATTCATTTCAAAAATCAATTCACAATAATAGAGAAGATGATAATCGTCTTTTAGCTTTGAACAACAAAAAAAAAAGACTGAATATTCATCTAAATAATATTAAATATCAAGTATTTTTTTAACACCAAAATTTCATAAAAGCCCTATAAAATTCCGTAGTATCACTAATGGATACAATACATGTATCACGAAGTCTGGGAATATCTTACAATCTCTTCTTCAAAATCTAATTGATAATTTACAAAACACGGCAATAATTAAAAATAGCTTACAGATTGCTAGAGTTACTAAGGATATGTTAATTTTTTCCATGCATGGTTTTGATTTCGAGGACCTTTTTAATTCTATAGATATTGACGATATGATTAAGGTTCTACAGTTAATTTATGATAAATATCAATTATATACTTCAATCAAAAAAGAAAAATTTGATATTCTTGTTAACCTCGTATTAAAAGAAAATTTCATTGCATTTGATCAGAATCTTTATAAACAGATCAAAGGATTACCTCAGGGTGGTCCAGCTAGTAATTGTTTAGCGAACCTATATTTACATTTTTTGAAATAGATCATGTTGTAAATGATTCTTACTTAATTTATCGTTATATAGATGATATAGTAATTTTTGGTAAAAATAGTGAATACAAACCAAATATTACGTTCTACCCTGATTATCTCAAGCTTCTTAAAAACTAACTTCAACTGTAATATGGTGGAATTCTTGGATTTAGACTTGCATCTTATTAACAATAATGTAGTCAGTAACATTTTTGACAAAAGAGATTCATTTAAGTTTCATATAATTAAAATTCCCGTATGGAATAGTAATTTGCATACATCAATTTACAGAAATATCATTTTGAATTTTTTATTTTCTCAAAAATACTTAAATTTTGGAGAAATAACAAAAGAAATGATAACATAAACCAAAATAATAAATAAATACAATAATATAAAACAATTTTTTCAATGTTGTTTAGATCATGAATACCCTTTTAATTTCTTAAGAACTTATATTCATCACAAATACATTAACCGTCTTGCTACTTCGAATTCACACAATTAAAACCACCAACAACAATCAGGATTTCAAACACCCTCTCGCTGTTCATATCACATAAAACAAAGAATGTTTTTTCTTCTTTAATTGTTCTTTGCTGATAGATTTGATTATATCATAACACCCTTCTCTCTCTCTCATATCACAGTTTACATTTTTAACCACACAGTTTACATTTTTCCACACACATCTTGAACATCTTACACATTGTTGACAACCAACCAAATTAGAGCCTAGCAAATTTACATTTTTGACAATCAACCAATTCAAATTTTACCATATTTGATTGTCGTCTTTTTTATACCTGTCTTTGCTGGCTGGTTTACAAGTCAGTTCAAAAGATGTGTCTATGTATTTTCGAATTTTTTAACTTGGTGAATAATTGATTTTTATTAATGGCAAGACGCTTGATTCTCTTCGTAAAAGCTTTGTGATTAAAGAAATTTTGTTAAATTATTTTTTGAAAGATACTTTTCTTATGTAATTATATTTTAACATTTTTCTACTTTTCTTACGTAATTATTTTGTGATTTTTCTGCATTAAGAGTTTTGGAGAGTTTGTTACATATTAGTAGTGAGTGGTTTTCTCATGCTTTCTGAGTTATCCATACTCTGAAGTTTTGTTTATTTTATTTTATTTGTTTTTCCTACCGAGTTGCAAAGGGGGAAGGTTGGCGCCTTCAAACTAGTTTAACCCCACTTATTCGGTCCTAAGTCCGAAATTGCTTTCTGATTCGCTAAGGTTCTTTTTTTTTATTTCTCTATAATTTTGTTCTTCATATGTTCAGCTTTTATATTTTTATTACCCTATTTCTTGTTATGTTCTTTATCTATTATTTCTTGTTTTTGATATATAATACATATTTCTTATATATATATATATATATATATATATATATATATATATATATATATATATATATATATATATATATATTAAAAAGTTGTCATTCTTGAAAATCATATACTGAATCATATTCGCAGCAAAAATATGAGAATCAACACTAACGCTATTTATAAACACATAAAATTTTAATACCTTTATTATAAATCAAAAGTCGAACATGTCATAAATATTACTGGAGACAAAAACAAATAATTAAGTCTTCTTTTTTAAATATTGATATATTAAAGTCAATTTGCAATTTGAACTGAACATTTTGAAATTAAGTGACATATTAAATATTGGTATCTGAAAAAGTCGAGTAATAGAAGTTTTGTCAGCAACAGATATGCACATTAACATAGACACCTGATTTTAAAGAATGCAACACGATGGTGGAATCATCAGAATTAAATGAAATTTAACGCACAAGCAACTTGTATTAGAACAAATAAATGACGAATTTTCAAAGCAAAAAACAAGATTGAGTGTCCAAAATCAGTATTTGGTGTAGCCACCACACGCTTCAATAAGTGCTGCTATACGACGCGCCATGAAGTCAGATTTTGAATGTCTTCCTGTGGAACAGAATTCCGAATTGCTTTTATGCGTTGCAAAAGTTCGTCCTTTGAAGCTGCAGGACGCGGATCACTATCGATACGCCGACTAACCAAATCCCACATGTGTTCCATAGGCAACATATCCGTCAAAAAAGCAGGCCAAGAAAGAAGTTGCATGTGTTGGGCAGAACAGAAGTCTCAAACAGTCTTTGCAACATGTGGACGTGATGATAGATAGCTAAAGGGATGCCTTGAAGGAAGGAAACGATTTCGGGCTGTATCACTTAATGGACGTACCTGTTGCTATTGAGATTACCTTCAATTGATAGCAAATTGGATTGTCTATGATACGAAATCGCACCCCGAAATCAGAACTCCAGGTGTTAGGCCACTGTGTCATTCGATTACGCAATCAGGAAGGCAGCGTTCAGCGGAATAGCGCCTAGCATGAATGCCGCAGCATTGCCCCACAAATTGAAGCGTGATTCTTCTGAAAAGACAACTTGGTACCAATCAGCTTGCCAGGCTCTGGGCTCATGGGCCCATTGCACACACAACCGTCGATGGTTAGCCGTGAGGGGGATTCTGTATAAAGGCACCCTTGCACGCAATAAACGGAGCAGTAGACGTTAAAGAATTGACAAAGTCGACATTAGTCCATATGTAGCAGTAGACCAACGTGCTGCCAAATTCGTGGAGGAAGTTGTACGGCCATTCACCACCATGCGGAGCAGGTGTCGATTGTCGAACGCTGATGTCATCTTCCGTCATCCACTGACAGTTTTTTCACTTGTTCGGTGCTCGTCGGTCTACTGCTTCTAAACTCGCATCACTGTGAAAATGCTCCGCTGCACAAGAGCTCCTATTGCGTGATAGGAAAATCCTCCTTTTCTAAGGCCGATAATGAGATTCCCCGTTCAAACTTCGTAAGTTGTTGGAATTATACTTCTTATTTCGTCATGGAGGCATACTTAGGTCTCTCTAAGCGTTCGCCAGTAACAAATAACCATTAAGTATTTTAAACATCCAACTACAGCTCTCTATTTATACGCTTTCAGCATCAGTTCAGAGGGCGCGGCGCACGTCACTCATGCGTGGTGGTATTGAAATTTTACCTTGTACGTAACGTCCTATAATTGATATTTGCTGAGAAGTTCATTTACTTCTGAAGATAACAGCAGTGTAGTTGACTCTAAATCATCTACAAATAACTCAAGTACTCAACACTTAAGGAAACTTTCTCTGCTTGCATAAGCATATGCTTTTGTGTGTATTGAGCCTAAATCTGATGTAGTGTTTCTGTATGCATAATACCTATTTAGATATAATATCAAGGCCTTGAACAGTAATTTTTTTGTTTTGGTTCAGCTAATATATATATATATATATATATATATATATATATATATATATATAAAGTTTTTTAGAGGTATAGAACTTTAAATTGCAATAAAACAACGATGTATTATTCGATTGACATGATTTTTTTATTCGAAATATAATTTTGTGGCATTACATTTTAAATATGATTTCTGGCATCTGACTGCCACGGCTGGCTCGGATGTAGTCCAATTTTCGATGACTTTTTCCGACATTTGTGGTCGTATATCGGCAATAACACGGCGAATGTTGTCTTCCAAATGGTCAAGCGTTTGTGGCTTATCTGCACAGACCAATGACTTTACATAGCCCCACAGAAAATAGTCTAGCGGTGTTAAATCACAAGATCTTGGAGGCCAATTCACAGGTCCAACACAAGAAATTAGGCAGTCACCAAACGTGTCTTTCAATAAATCGATTGTAGAACGAGCTGTGTGACATGTTGCGCCGTCTTGTTGGAACCACAGCTCCTGGACATCATGATTGTTCAATTTAGGAATGAAAAAGTTAGTAATCATGGCTCTATACCGATCACCATTGACTGTAACGTTGTTGCCTTCATCGTTTTTGAAGAAGTATGGACCAATGATACCACCAGCCCATAAAGCGCACCAAACAGTCAGTTTTTCTCGATGTAACGGTGTTTCGACATACACTTGTGGATTAGCTTCACTCCAAATGCAGCAGTTTTGTTTGTTGACGTAGCCATTCAACCAGAATTGCGCTTCATCGCTAAACAAAATTCGCTTATGAAAATCGGGAACAACGGCAATCTCGTTTAGGGCCCATTCGACGAATCTACGCCTTGCTTGATCATATTTAAAATGTAATGCCACAAGATTATCTTTCGAATAAAAAAAAATTCATGTCAATCGAATAATGCATCGTTGTTTTTATTGCAATTTAAAGTTCTATACCTCGAAAAACACCCTTTATATATATATATATATATATATATATATATATATATATATATATATATATCGGTTCAGTTCAGGTTTTCGTTTCGCCAAAAATAACGGTTATTTGTTTAGTTCATATATAATGTTAGTTTTTTTGTTTAATCTTAGAATTGTTTTATTATAGTGTGTTTTCTTATGTGTGCTAAAATATAATTCTAGCATAAACAAAAATGTAATTATGCGGTTGACTTGATATGGTTGAAGCTAAATTAGAAAATATTGATATGTTAGTTGCATTAGCAAAATGACTGATGATATATCGAACCGAAGTGAAACGCTTATTTTGTCGGTTCAGTTCCCATTTTCATTCGTTACAAAATAGCGGTTTTTTCGGTTTCCGATTCAGTTCCAGTTCGAAGCCCTGATAAATACTGTTATACATAGGTAATTTTTCAAAATACTATGCATTAGAAAAATATATAGAAAAGAGCTGATAACATACACCAAACTTTAATGAGTAAAATAATTATTTTGGTAAATGCAAGCACTTAACTAAACACTACATACATGCAAACACTTAACTAAACACTACATACATGCAAACACTTTAAAACTCTCTGACTAAACAAAAATTATGTTTACAAAAAAAATTGCTTATGATAAACAAATATTTTTCTTTCCTTTTTATTAATCTTATACATGTTTATTATAAGAATGCTTAAATCAAAATATTCTTTGGGAATTTTGAGCTGGAAAAAATGATTAAAAATATTTAACAGTTGAAATCACATATTTTTTTGAAAAATATGATTCGATGTTTGATAATTCAAAACGCTATTCAGAAGGAAACTTAAATGAAGTTTTAATTTTTTTATTAAATGCTATTTCCCTCAACTATTGAATTGTTGTAATACTCTAATTATTAAATTCTAATGATAAGTCAGTTTTAAAATCTTATCACAGATATATTTTTCTTAAAAAAATGGAATAGTGTTATTCTGTATCGTGCTTAAACTTTCAAAATACAGCCTTATCATATCAAAAATAAATCTCGAATACATAACAATCATATTATCATATATTTGTTAAAATGGTCGTAAAATTTGTTAAGTTTTGTTACGCAAACACCGAAGCAACCGTGTTATAATTACGAATTTGTTTTTTGTCTATGGCTATTCATTTTAGTAAATTTGAGAAGAAAGAAAAATTCGTATAAAAGAAAATGCAGTTTTTTGCTGTAACTTCTTTCACTATATTTACGACATGGACGATTATGTAAGAGAAAATGATGTGCCTAATTACCTATTTCGGAAGGATATAGTTTACTTGTATATTTTCCTTCGGAATGAAGAAACTCTTGTTAGAAACTCGATAGATTTCTTCCTAGAAAGCAAATTGCGAATATTGATATCCTATAACACTTCTTATGAATCTTTTATAGAATTTCCAATAATACAATTTGTTCAGTGTGTGTAAATAGCATAATGTGTGTAGACAAAATAGATAATTTATATATATATATTTAGTTCCTAACACAAAAACTATTTTTTTTATCATTCTATGACAAGCCAATATCACTTTGAATGTTTATTTCATCATGTCATGCAATTTTTCATATACTTTAAATATACTGCTCAAAACAATTAAAGGATATTATAAGTTTTATATAAAATAAAGATATAAGTGAAATTTTTTTCCCGAAAATGGAAGAAGAGAATCACAAATGCAAATGTTTCTGATTTTCAAACTATGGAGTATGATATATTTGAGTACGACGTCAAAAACGTCGCTTCAGCGGCAGGATGATCGACATTCAGTGACTGCTTTGTTTCGATGAGTACGATGTCTCAGCGAAGTCATTTAACCGTTTCAGAATTTTGGAGAGCTGTTGGTAGGTTAGAAGAGAGCAAGACTCAAGCCGAAGTAGCGCAACCCATTGGAGTGTCACAAAGTGTGATTTCCAGGATCCAGAACCGTTTTTTGGAGACTGGAAGTGCAGGCCGAAGACCAGGATAAGGTAGTAGACGGGCAACCAACGCCCAATGAAGATCGTTATTTAGTATTAACGACTCGAAGACACCGAAATATGAACGCTACTCTTCTCCAACAACACCTTCATTCGGCTACTGGCACCACGGTTTCAACTCAGTCTGTCCGAAACCGGCTCCATGGTGTAGGTCTGTATGCTCACCGACCGATGGTATGTGTTAGACTAACATCAAGGCATCGTCACGACCGCAGGGAGTGAGCAACAGAGCATGTGAACTGGAGGAGAAATGAATGGAGCAATGTTCTTTTTTCTGACGAGTCCCGTTTTTCTGTTCATCCGAATAATAGGCGTATTTTCATCTGGAGGGACCGGGGCAGTAGGAATAATCCTGCGTTCGTGCACAAAAGTGTCAGATTTGTCGGTGGGGAAGTGTTGGTGTATGGTGGCATCTCCATTGACGGGCGCACATACCTCTACATCATTCAAGGTGGACCTCTGACTGCTCGCCGATATAGGGATGAGATCCTCAGACCTATTGTAGTCCCTTAAGCTACAGCAATCGGAGATTACTTCATTTTAATGGACGATAACTGCAGGCCACATCGTGATAACCTGGTGGAGGGTTTCCTTTTCCAGGAAGGAATCGTACGAATGGAATGGCCAGCGTGTTCTCCAGACATGAATCCAATAGAGCACGTTTGGGACGCTCTAGGAAGACGAGTTGCTGGCCATCAACCACCCCCAGAAACTCTCCAAGAACTGGAAAGAGCTCTTCTGGAAGAGTGGGACAGAATACCCCAAATCGTGATTAATAGCCTCATTGACTCCATGCCTCAAAGTGTTCAACGTTGCTGGCCATCCGTGGAATCCATTTCCCCTACTGAAAATGATTTACTTTGAAGAAAACACCTTTTCTTATTCTTTTTTCTCATATGCACAAATTGTGTTTTTTTCCTTTTGTACACAAATGCAGAATAAAATGTATTTTTTTCTGCCAAACATGTGTAATTTATTCTCATATAACCTACTACGTCTGTCGACCATGTATCAATCAGCTAAAAAGTTTCCCAGCCACAAGATCCACCTATAACCGCAATATTCTTTAATTATTTTGAGCAGTGTAATTAAAAATTTGCCACAATTGTTATGATTAAAAAAAATTTTAAAATGAAAAATTTTATTTTAATATTTACTTTTGTTTGCATGGATAAAGTAAGTTATTAATAGGAATAAAAGAAAATTGTTCTAGTCATTAAATTAACATGTAACGTAAAAAATGGATAAATTTAGAACTATAAGATAGATATAAGTATTGTTTCACTACACTTAAGTATGTGAAAATTGTTTTAAATTGATCTTAAATCATAATTCAAATAAAAATAATTACGGACAAAAAATAGATATTAAATATTAATGTAATAAAATATAGTTAAGAATTATTTATCCATGGAAATGCTACTGTATCCGTAAATATGCATGCTTTCATCGAAATGTATGAGCTCTGAAATAAATGGCTTGCAAAAAAATAAAGAAGTGATAATTCATCAATTTCTAAACAAGAAAAACTATACTGGTTCAAAGGAAAAATTTCAGATGATTAAAACATTTAGCATATAAAAACACTAAATTTGATAAAAAAGCATAACAATATTACATTAATTTCAGAATTCATACTTAATTTAATACTATTTAAACATAAAAAAAAATGTGTGTGTCTGTGTGAATCGGTTACTATAAAAGAAAATTATATTTTAAATACAAAGTTTGTGCCACAACCATTTTGTGATATATTCCTCAAATAATTTTCTTTTAAATGAATTACGCAGATTTAAAAGAAACTCCTTACAGTTCAAGATTTTTTATCTTCTCTGTTCATCTTTTCTGCGTCCACCTAAAAATAATAACAACACAAATAAGCTTTACCACTTTCTCTTTTGCACACGTTATAATATCTTATTTCCATTTTTGAACAGTTATTTAAAGGTTGAATAGATAATGCATGCAACTTTCAATGAATATTTAAAATATAAGTAACTTATATTTTTGGTGATTCAAGAACATTTATTTTATCATATTTTCTCAAGTACTAGGATAAATAGAAAAACTGTAATATATTGTTTAAGGTATACGAATACGTTCGGAGCCCTCTTTTTTAAAAAAATATCACTTAGAAAAAATATACCATTTTTAACTTCAGTTTATATGTAAATAATCTGTGTTATGTAATATTTTCAATAAAAACATTAAAACTTCAGAAAATTGGTCAATTTATAAGGAAATTTGAAAAAAAAAATTCAGGAACATTCAAAAAATTTTCCATGAAAATTTATTGACCCAATTTCAAAAAATTTAATATTAGAATTGTTATTATGTATGTAGAGCTAGTCATGAACTAAAATCTTTTGGTTACATAAACAAATAAAAAAATTACAGCTAGTCGAAGAGCAAATACCAAAAATTTGCCCTATTTTATAACAATGTTAGACCAGCGTTTCTCAAACTGTGGGGCTCGTCCCCTAGGAGCCGTTATAATCTTACCCGGGAGGCGTAAAAACGAAAATAAACGATTATTTAAAAATATTAATTTACTGAAAGGAATCAAAAGAAAAATACATTCTGACATAATAAATAAAATATATATTTACACTGATAAAATATATTTATAAAGATATCAGCACTGCACAATGTATTTCATCATTAATTCATCAATACTAACTATTGAATAGTTCGTCAATATCAACAATTTCTTCTGATCAAACTAACATGACTAATAAGCCATTGATTATCTAGATGATTATACAGTATACCCGTAAAGGCTCTCTCAATCAGTTCTTTTTTGTCTGAATAACACTACAGAAAATGTTTGGTAATTTGATAAATTATGTATTGAAATGCACTTCTACTTCACCGTTTATAATATCCAGCACAGTTAGTTAGAAAATATTTTCTCCGATTGATCATCATGCAATTGCACTCACGTCTTTACGGTCAATCGAAGTGTTTCGATGGCTCGTCATGAGAAAAGACTATTTTAGACATGCCTTAAAGGAGTCGGATACCTCTATACCGACCATGTTAAGGGAACATGGTACGATTTACGCAAAATTTTTTAATTTAAGGATTTTTAAATTTTTTTTAGTTGGTTGCCTCCTATGTATGCATACTATGTTAAACAGATTTTGCGCTCATAATTTCATAAAAAAGCTAGCCATGTAATTTTTTAAGGAAAAAACTTGAAATTTTTTAAGTGATTTTAAAATGCTACTCCTCCCCTACAAAAATTGACGTACATGCATGAAATTTGATTTACAAGTACATCAAGCTATGTATTAAAAAAAGGTATGGGTTTTGCATTAACGTGATTGGTATTCATACAATACTTCTTTTTATGAATTTTTATTGAAAATTCCTTAAATATGTATAAATTCTGAGTTTAATTATTTTTAAAAAAAAATATTGCTTTGATTCAAAAATGCATACCAACTTTTGTTACATGTACTATTGGCAATAGGTAAAAAAATTCAAAGCGTTACGCGCAATAGAAAAAAAGCCCTAGTATTTTAAATGAAGACAAACTAGTTATTTTATCTTTCTGACATACGTCAGTTTAAAGTTTTGATTTGCCATAGGGATGTGAATAAAAACGAACGTAAAAGCTATCATAATTCTGCATTTTTTTAGTTTAGAGCATTCAAATTTTGTAAGGATATAGAAAAGTATATAAAGAAAAATTTAGGCTAAAAAATTGAAATTTGATTTTTTGATCGATTTTGGTTAATTGAATCGTACTGTGTTTTCTTAAATTGGCTGTTTTTGATGTATCTTTTCTCAAATCTTTTATATATACATGCTTGAATGTATCCATGCAATTAAAGTACACATTTATCATTTCACTGAAATGTGATTTTATCTGTGATTTGGAATTTTTAAATAATTTATGAAATATCTTATCAAACATAGTGAAATTTGACCGAATTTTCAGAAAAAAAATTGTAAAAAAAAAATTTTACAAAAAACTATCAGCTACCATTATATAAATATGTCATAAGAAAACTTACATACTTGTGAACGTTTTTTCCCACAAAAAATAGATCGAACCTCAAAAGTTTACTTTTTGAGATTAATGAGCTGCAATGTATAATTATTTTTTTATTAAAACTTTCCTGCTCCACATGATCTACATTTTTTTAATCTCATCATCCTTGCTCCTCCTCTAAAGTTTTTTCTTTCCTGACTTCCTTTTTTTTTGTAAACATGGGTATTTAGCCTTTAACAGACTCTGTCGAGACGCTCCACTGTTTGTACCGTGTAATCACCTGACTCTATATTAACTTTTCACAAAATTCCTGGTTTTGATACATTTTCCATATTAAATTATGAAATTTTATCATATCTACCCAATGAAAATATTGTTATTTTTACAAATTGTTTCTTCGGTACGCAAGACCATAATACGTTGTTTACACGTTCGTTAAGATTTTGTGTACCTCCATGCAAACACTTTTTAAGTAATTCTGGATTAAATATTTTGATTTTCACCCTTAATTCAACTTTTAAGCAAAAACAAAATACATTTTTTACGGTTTTTGTCATTTAAATGGGTGTGACCAAGTTTCAATAATTATTTAAAAATATGATTTAAGGGCGTCTAATTACCCTAAAGGTTAAAATTAGGTTTTTTTAGAAGGTTAAAATCTAAAAAAATTGAATATGTGAAAATCTCAAAATTGTCATATTAAGAAGATTTTAGGTTTCCAATACACCCCTTAATCTCGTAAGAAAAAGTATTGCGAAAAATTAATGGCAATACCTGCTGTAAATCACCAGACATTAGAGTTTAGCGACGGACCACGTAATTTTGAACCATGATCAAGTGACGTGGACTACACCTGAGCTGTCACCCCCTCTCCTAACTACCACACCACACCAACGGGAGGACATTTCAACTCTCGACTTATTTAACGCGCTTCGCTGCCCTACACGGTGGGTCTTTAGTGATACTGGGCTCCAACTCATAAAATGCCTGACATGATCCGATACCTTGACTACTGGGCTACCACAGCCCTACACCAGATATTAGAAGGACAGCACCACCGAATATTTTTTCATTGCCACTTAAATCTTGCAAAAATCTATGAAATGTCTGGAGTGAATATTTATGGGGAATGGCACATTCACATTCCTGGTTATGTTTAAATTCTTTTGCAATTACTGTAGCCAATCCACCTTTTTTCAAGTACACATTATGTTTAGTTTCTTCTGTATGTCTAAAGGCAGCTTGAATTCGGAATGTGCAGTTTGTCCACCATCTAACAAAGTGACAACAATGCATGAAAATGCAATTTCCTATTGCAATTGTATTTTGGCAAGGCCTTTTCTGCGAGTTTAGTTGCTAAAGGAAATAAAATTCCGGAAGTGAGACTTGAACGCAAAGCCATTCCACATCATTCCGGCAATATTCACCAAAGTTAAGGTCGTTTTTAAAATTGGAATCCAGATTCTCGTTCCCTATTTCGAAATGCACCCGGTGTCTACTTTTGGGGCACAAACTCCTGCAAGTTCAGTCTCTGAAGGAGGCATTATCGTTGTCCAGCATTATCCGGCAAAGTTACGGGGGTTTCTAAAATCCAATTTGAGATTTTTGTTCCCCAGCAAGCAAAAAACAGTTAACCCCTTTTCAAATCCCAAGAATTTTAATTAAGCCCCTGAAACGGTTCGCTTAAAGTACGGTCTTCTAGCATTGTTTGACATAGTTTGACTTGAATTGAATTGGAATTTTCTCATCAGCGGTCCCGAAGCACGTCTAGGACGCACTGTTTGTGTCCCTAAGTCTGCACTGTAGGCCGGTGCCACTATCGGAGTCTGTCGTCCAGCATTTTCCGAAAAAGTTATCAAAACTCTATAAGTTCAATTTCAGATTTTCATTCCACACCTCGAAACAGACACGGGATTCATTTTTGATGCCCAAGTGTGTGCAAGTTCAGTCGTTAGAGGGCAAAGACTTTCCACTTAATTTCGGCAACAATTTTGGGAGTCTTTTTAATCTGATATGAGATTATAGTTTCCCACACCTAGACAGAACCGGAGACTACTTTCGGCTTCCCCGTGTCTGCAAGTTCAGTCCCTGGAGGGGGCATTAGGGACGTCCAGCATTATCCGGAAAATGTACAGTAATTTCTAAAATTTGACCTCAGACCCTCCTTTACCATCCCGAAATACACTCGAAACGCACTTTATCCGCTCAAAGACTTTAAGAATAGTCGGTACCCCCTATACCGACAATGTTAAACATAGCTTTTTTAGAAACCTGTTTCTCAGAAACTGTTAAATATAGCAACTTCCAATTTTGTCTGTATATTAATTAGGCTTTTTTATTTAAATAATGGTAAACAGTTTTAAATATATTATTTACTTTTTTAAAAAAAATTCATCGTAAAAGTATCACTTTGAAATTTTGGAAAATTATCATTTTTTTACGATAACTGCTTTTGAACAAAATATTTTGGAAAATTCTCTAAAAAATAGCTCTATTATATACAGTTACATATTATTTATGTGCAGTAAAAATTGCATGCACTTTCATTCGAAGATTCTTTGAAAAAGCTAAACGTGTCATCAAAACAATAATTTTGAGAAAATTGCATTTTGAGTGTAAAAAGGCACTTCATTACAAAAATAATGAATTGCAAAATGTATTTGCCCTATTTTATTAAATATTAGCTTCTTCTCTATTACTTTTAAGATTTTTTAATTATTTCTTTTACTATGATTTCTCAGAAAATACGTATATAAATCGTATTAAAATAACAAGAAATTTGTTTTTATTTTTTTGAACATGAAATTTAGGTATGTAACGAGCTACGTTCAACTAAAAAAAAGCATTGCATTTTGAGATATTTATATACTTTTACTAAGAAACTATTTAACACCAAACTTAAAAATTTGCATAAATACACAATATATGTGAAATATATAGTAAAAAGTTTATGCATACACTAGATTTATAGAAAAAAAATACACAATTTAGTACAAATTGTCATTTTATGTGTTATGAAATCTGCATCTTAGCCAAAAATGACTGAGGAATATATTAAAAAGGTATAGTTTTAGTATCGGCCACCCTAGAATTGTACTAAAAAAATTGCGCCAAACAAGCGCAATAAATGATATTGTCAGGTAACCTGTTCCACACAATTTAATAAAAACTGTCATTTTCTGTGTTACGACAAATGCTTTTTAGCTAAAAATGTCTGAGAATTTACATGATTTTCCACAAATTCTATATCAATCTTGAAAGAATTTTCAGTTTTGTGATGCATTACTCTTACACCAAAGTTAACCATAAAACATCTTAAATGCCTTGTAATAATGTATCGATACGTAAAAATAATGAATTGGGAACATGCGATTGTACGACATTTCGAAAGTTTTCATTATGGATTTGAATGTTAATATACTCGAAACTTTTCCTAATGTGTCAGAATTCAAGTTTGTCTATGTGTTAGACCAGTGCTTCTCAAACTTTCAATACTGGCGCCCCCTTTTCAATCACAATTTTTATCGCGCCCCCTTATACATTAATAATGTACTGAATGTAATAATAATGCACTTTGACGCTAAAGCTACTATACGCGATCTTAATTATAAACCATACAAATTAATAGCATAAGTATTACAGTTTGTATACTTTTTTTTTTTTTTTGTGCAAAATAAATAAATTAATTAAGTAAGACAGTGCTTCTCAAACTTTCACTACTGGTGACCCAATTTTCAATCATAATTTTCATCGCCCTCCCCAATAATAATGTATTGAATGCAATAATAATGCACTTTGAGTATTAAATTTTGTATGCGTTACTTTTATATAATATATATTTTAAGCAAATTACTTTTAAGTAATAATTATAATGTTATGTTATTTTTCCTTTCTTATTTTTTAAATTGGGACAGATTGCAAAATGACATTTAATTAAAAATTTATTTCGTCCATCATGCATTTCTAAAAGTACAAATGTCATTAGAACAAGTAATATAAAAATAAATTTTAAGTCAATTCCTACTTAGTCCAACAAAGAAAAACTTATTTTAGTTACTTTCTATTAAATAGTCTCAATTAATACAAATATGTAATACATATGACAGAATCACAATGTTAAGCGACAAAAGAGAAAGCGATTTTCCTTGCAATTTTTCCTTTTCTTTTCTATGTATGGGGTATTGGAATATTCTTTTTATCGTTACTATTTATTCATTAATTAAATTTAATTAGTGTAAGAAAATAGTAAAGTAAAGAAGAAATCACACACATTCTTAGAAATTAGGCCATCTCGGATGGAATTCGAACTACCGTCCTTCAGATTAGAAGCCCAGCGCGCTATCCATTGCGTTACAGGGGACAGCACGAAAAGTTTTCCTTTCTATAAATGCTTTTGGACTATAATTTTTGTTTGTTACTATTTATTCATTTTTTAATTTAATTAATGAATTAAAATTTGAAAGAACTGTATTAACATGAAGTGTCACCCACTACAAGTTTTACAAAAAATGTATTTGAACTCGAATGAATGAATAGAAAGTATTTTATCAACGATTGAAAATTTGAACAAGATATATATGAGAGAGTGAACTTATAGTAGAAATTGAAAAATAGTGTACTTTTTATGTTGCCCTCTCTCATATCCATCATATCTGGCATTCTCGCGAGCGTCTGCGTGAGTCTGGCCAAACTATCGGACGTCTGCGCAAAACATGTAATAATGCTGTACCTCGTACAATTCCAATCAGTCTTGGTCCATTCGATGCTTCTATAGCTACCAAATCTATCTTGAATGTACATTTTATAATTTGCACGTTAATTGTAATTCACACTATTAAGTATTACTGCAGAAAATTGGAACAAAAAAAATCATGGATAAATTTTTAAGTCGTAAGTGAACATTCGACGATAATAAAGCATCAACAAGTGCACAGACGAGCATAGTTCCGAAAATTAAATCAAGGAAATATTCTCAAGAATACTTGAATTTTGGATTTACCATTACTGAAGTAAATGGAGAGGAAAAGCCCTGTGTGTTGCTTGCTCAAAAATATTGGCAGCAGACAGTATGAAACCTAATAAACTTAAAAGACATTTCGAAACGCTTCATGGTGAGTACATTAACAAACCTCGAGAGTTCTTTGAATCAAAATTAAAATCATATGGAAAACAAAAAACATTTTTAAAAAAACTTTGTCAGTGAATGAAAAGCTTTACTTACTTCTTACAAAGTATCATATAAAATAGCCAGATGTAAAAGCCTCACACTATTGCCGAAGAGCTATTTTGCCTGCAGCAATTGAGATTGTAGAAACTATGTTTGGAGACAATTTTGCCAAAGAGTTGCAGTCCATACCCCTATCAAATGATACTATTTCCCGTCGAATTGATGATATCGCTTGGCTGAAGATGTAGAGCAACAGCTTTTCGGTAAGTTGCGTGATAAATTGTTTTCAATTCAGCTTGACGAGGCAACGGATAGCAATAAAGATGCTCATTTCATGGCGTATGTTCGATTTTGGGATGGTATGTCAGCTGTAGAAGAACTACTTTTTGTAAACCAATAAAACTTAAAGCAACAGCAATAGTATTATTTGATATTTTAAATAATTTTATAAACGAGGCAAATATAGAGTGGAAAAATTGTGTCGGAATATGCACCGATGGTGCTCGTACAGTGTCAGGAAGATTTAAAAGTATACAAGCACTTGTGAAACAAAAATCTCCACTGTGCATCTGGACACATAGTATGATCCACAGATAAGCTCTGGTTTCCAAAGAAATTAGTCCTGGCCTGAATATTGTGCTAATGATAGTTGTGACTGTAGTAAATTACATAAAAATGAGACCCCTAAAATCAAGAATCTTTTCTGAACTTTGCAAAGACATGGGCGCAGTGCATTCATCGTTGCTATTTTATTGTGAAGCAAGATGGTTATCACGCGGGAAATTTTTACAACGTGTTTATGAATTAAGAAATGAAATTACCATTTTTCTAGAAGAGGAAAACCTACCGGAAGCTGAGAAATTTCGAGATGGTTTAGTTCTGATGAAGTTGAGCTACTTAGTCGATATATTTGAGAAATTAAATATATTGAATCTTCAACTTCAAGGATCAAATGTACATATGTTTGACACGAGTGATAAAATTAATGCTTTTTGTAGAAAATTAGAATTATGGAGCCGAAATTTAAAGCAAAAAACCTAGAAATGTTTGAAAATGCGGATAAATGTGTAAAAACTTACAAAACTGATGAACAACATGTGGAAGTTGTTTATAAAACTATTGAATATCATTTAGCTATGTTAGCAAAAAATTTTAAAAATATTTTTTTTTGCTGAGGACAACTTGATAGCAAGTTACGAATGAGTGAGAGATCCATTTCAAAATACCCCAGAAGGCTCTCCATTACCGAAGAAGAAAGTTTCATAGATTTCACATCTAGTGGCGAAATTAAAGGAAAATTTTGTAATAAAACTCTCTTTCAATTTTGGGCAGAAGTAGATGATGAATTTTCTGAACTGAAAACAAAAGCATTTCGTATACTTTTACCGTTTTCAACATCGTACCTTTGTGAAACCGAATTTTCTGCGGTGGCTGCTTTGAAGACAAAATATAGATCTCAACTAAATATAGAAAAGAACTCAGAGTGTCAATTTCTAATATTAAGCCTTCATTTGAAAACCTTTGCTCTGTAAGACAAGCCCATGGAAGTCACTAATAATAATTAAACTTGCTCTTAAATTAGTATTAATAAATTAGTTATAAAATACATTGTGCAGTACTGATACATTTATAAGTACACTGGCTGAAGTACCCGTTCTGCGATTATTTTTTAAAAATAATACATTATTCTTGATATAATAGCTTAATTGTAAGAAGAGTAAAACCAAGTGCACAACAATGCATACAAAAATATAAAATGATTTTTTAAATGAATGATCCGATTATAAATAGTTTAAAACGAACTGTAATTTAAGCCTCACAGAATTAGCATTTAGAATTATAATATTAAATAAGGAAAACGAATGAAAAATTCCAATGAAGAATTATTGTGTTATTTTTAATATTTAAAGCGAGAAACCTTCAAAATGTTTTAGCCCACTCCACACTAACGTTAATGGTCGCGCGATCACTTCACCAAGTCACCCCAATCCTTTTTTTTTATAATTATTTTTTTTTTCTGTGCTCTATAAAAATCACAATTGCAGTGAATAATTTAACTAAGAGAAAATATACTTACCTACTTTAAAGGACTTTTTAATTTTTCTTTGATGATTTGAGAAAAATCCAATAAAACTAAAGAAACCGTTCCAAATGTGCGTGACCTTAATAAAGAACATAAATCACAGACACTTTTCACTAACAATACAAGAACGTTATTTGCAATCAAAACTGTCATATTTTGCTCACGTTATTGTAATTTTTCTATTCTTCGATGATCTACAAATAGCATGTGTAACCTTTTCTTTGCTTGTGTCTTTTGACAAGGCGAAGTGTTACATTTATGGCTTCTTAGTTTTCTTGATATCTTAATTTTCTTGATAGAGTTCTTTAGGCAGCATTTGAAAATTACAATTCAACTCAAACGTTTCATGTCTATCACTTTTGTCATATTTACTTTCGCTATCACGATTAATATGCATTATTTCATCAGGTTCTTCAATTACTTGATCAGTTTCATCTTCCTTCAATAGAGAGATCACAGATGCCCATTTTTTTATATTCTGCTCATTTACATTTATAAACCATAATAAGTTGTACAACACAGCAATTAAAACCACAAAGTTAATCGTAGGGGAAAGTATAGCATATTCATAGAAAATATTTCTGAACAAAAGTGGTCGTGAAGGGAACTCGATCAAAACAAGTACCTTGATTGTAAAAAACCGTTTGCCACTCTCAAAAAAGAGGCATAAATGTGACAAATTCATTTTATTTTCCATTAAGACTGTCATATCGGAGGATACTGTCAAGAAACTGTTAACGAATAAACAGTTTTACCAGAATTTGGAGTGATTCAGAGCCTCATGCGACCGCTCCCATGAAAAAATTTATTCGATACAAAAACATCGATGTCAGTTATAAAAAAATAATTGAGTAAAACGTTTTTTATAATGCAATTTCAGATTACTCATAAAATACATCTTGGCCAATTAATCCTTCAAAGTGCTCAATATGCTTATCCATACATCATAAAACTCATTTACATGGGAGGAAAAGCAACAGAAAATATTATTTACAACTTCCCAAAAGAAAAGTAGACAGAGTTAAGCATACCAGTAAGTTTGAAGGTCAAAGAGATGATAATCAAAAGTACTATTCTAGAGGTTACAAGAAACGTAATAAAAAATCTCTCATCGCAGGATTACAGCAAAGCAAACAAAATATCTTTTTTTATTTTGTTTTGGGATCAAAGATAGCTAATGAGCGTTTGAAGTGGAATCTTTTGAAAGTGGAAAACCAGATGATATATATAATTTATATATATATCAGTGAAAAATGTGTATTTTTTATTTTATCAGAAAGCATTTTGTTTTACTTCATCCCAAAAAATAATTTGTTAAGCCTTTTATATTTTCAAGATGCTCGCGCCCCCTTGAAGGGTTATCGCGCCCCCAGGGCGCGCCCCACAGTTTGGGAAGCACTGTGTTAGACAAGTGATTTCTAAAACAGCCACAAAGACTGTTTTTTTTAATCTGAAATTCATTTATTTTTTTATGTATGTTACTAGCTTCTCGCAACGATAATGGCAATATGGTCTTTTGTAACTTTTCTCAGAAACTATTTAACATTAAGACTCAAGACTTTGTCTATATATTGAATAAACCTTTATCCTTATGCTTCAGTAAAATTTTAAAAATAATTTGTTGAGTTTCTTATTTTTTTTAAAAAAAAAGGATACTTTTTGTAAAACATAATTAGGAATTTGAAAAAAATTGTAATTTTTTTGTTATGACATGAATTTTCTAGCAAAATGGCTTAGAAATATTTTAAAAACTTCAATTCAAAATACATAAGTAAGCATCCATGCATGCAGTAAGTAGGATTAGGTAAAATAAAATTTTTAGAAAACAGTAAATTTTATAAAAAAAAATCTTACCTTTTCAAAGAAAAAGCTTCATATATCCTGTAATCCTATTTATGTTTATATATCTACAAATTTTATCTTTAATTTTCTATTAGTTTATGATTAATTTCGAATCCCACTCTAACTATAAGCTATAAAGTTCCCTCCAAAACCTAACACAGTTAAGCTTGCAGTTAAAAGTTAATGGTGTTTAATAAATGAAAAAGATAAAAGCTTTGCAATGATTTAAAAAGCAAATATTGTCAATTTTATTTGTCAAAGTGGGCGTAGTCGCTAACTAATGATATTTAATAGTCATTTTAAAATACTTCTAATTCATAAAATGGCTAGTATGTTATATCATTGGAAAGGTACTGATTTGAAGATTTTAGAGATATCGAAAACTCAAAATAAATTTCTTAAAGGCTTTTACCCGACTGACTGCTCTTAAGGGTAAGCTCCGGCCATGGTTCGTGTAATAGACGATCATCAGGAATTATCCGGCAAAGTTACGTAATTTTTCAGATAGTAATTTTTCAGATAGGATATCAGATTCGGATTTCCCTTTTTGAAATACGTCAGGGGCCAAGTTTCCACGTTCCAATGCATCAAAGGTAAGTCCCTGCCACCGTGTGTCTAAAATACGGTCGACTGGCATTATTCGGCAAAGTTGCAGGAATTATTGGACGCCGATTTGAAATCCGGATTTCACGCCTCAAAATACACTAGGCACTCACTTTTCGTACCTTTTGGTCTATAAAATCCACTTTTGCACACACACGCGCATTGCGATATATTTTGCAAATTTTCCCGTTTCCCGGATTCTTAACATATCCAGCAATTAAAAAAATATGACGTCATTAATTGAAAAAAGGACTATCTTATATTTTAAGTTGGTTGAAATGAAACACATATTAAAATCGATTGAGTAGTTTTACAGTTCATCGCGGAAAACATCGTGATACGAGATTTATATATATATATATATATATATATATATATATATATATATATATATATATACTAGCTGACTCGGCCACACTTTGCTGCGGCTTTGTTGTAATACGCGCATTTACTATTATTCTAAGCTATTTAATGCAGCCAAATCAATATTCGCTTACAACTTGAGAGTTGAAATTAAGCCCAAAGAATATTTTTTTTCATTTTGCATTTTGTTCATCTGCTATTTGATTATAATATAATGCAGGAATTACTTGAAAAGTTGTTATGTTACAAGGCTAGGCTTGAAAGTTCAGCAACAATATGTAATGAAAATCCAAACGCGGAACTTGAACGCAAAGCCAATCTTCCTTTTTTCGGCAATATCCAACATAGTTATGATAGTTTCTGAAATTTAAATCCAGATTATCGTTCCCCACCTCGAGAATCACCCGGATATTCCTTCTGCTTTTCTACTTCTGCAAGTTCAGTCGTAGAAAGGGGAGAGGTCATTAAGGTAGTCCGGCATTATCAGGCAAAATTGCAGGAGTTCCTTAAATTGATTTCAGAGTCTTTTTTCCCACCCGGAAAACATCAGGTAAGCCCTTTTCACACATCAATATTAAGGTAAACCTCTGTCAAGCTCCACGTAAAATACGGTCGCCTGGCATTATTTGGCATATTTAAGAGAATTTCTCGAATTGGATTGAATATCTGGATTGGCAGTCCCGAAACACGACAATAACAGTGCCGCTTTGTCCACTAGGTGCTTAGGTCACACCCCCAGGGGCCAGAGGCCTGGAGGAGCCTGAAAGGGCCCGGATAAGCTGGGCTTAACAGGACCCAAGAACTCCTCTAAGGATTCCGTACTACCCGTAGATCTTCTACGTCCGGGGCATGAAATTAGCTTAAACCGGCGATGGACGGGACCCACTTTTTGCGTCCCTACGTCTGCAAACCAGGCTGTTGCCACTGACCACATATATTACGGTCGTTCGGTATTATCCGGCAAATAGTTACTGGAACTCCTAAAACCCAATTCCAGGTTATCATTCCCCGTACCGGAACGCACACGCGACTGGCTCTAGCGCGTGCAAGTTTAACAATCGTGTTCGTGTTCTGAGACCCCGTGTTGAATGCCTCATTCCTGCCTTTGCTGTACAGCGACACACCGCTCCAATAGCTAGTGTGGTGGTATGGGGTGTCATTGCCTACAATACACGGTCACGCTTAGTATTTATTCATGGCACCATTACAGCCCAGCGTTATGTCCATGACATCCTGCAACCCCATGTACTGCCACCCATGCCACGGCTCCCAGGTATCATTTTTCAACAAGACAATACTTGACTTAAACGGCAAGGGTGTCACAAGACTGTCTCCACACTGTTACTACAATTCCTTGGCCTGCCCAATCCCCAGATTTGTCTCCAATCGAGCATACCTGGGATCATTTGGAATGGTGAGTTGGGCATCTCAAGAGATTTAATGATCTAGAGTCAAGGTTACAGCAAATATGGAACGAAATGTCTCAAGATATACAGAACTTGTATGCCTTAATGTCCGATCATATCGCATCATGCATTCGCGCTAGATGGGGTTCAACAGGGTATTAAATACTCCGTTTTTTTGCCTTTTTTGTCTGAAATAAATGATCCTTTTTCTTTGATTTTATAATCATTTACTTATATCAAAGTAGTCATTACTTACGTAAAATTTCTATTCATTTTGACGATTCCTTATTGGTGCGATAATTTTTTTGTCCATGAGTGTATATATATTGTCTGATTTATTTTTCAAATACTCTCAAAATGTGTTATTTTTAATATAAATCAAGAATTTATTAAAATTATATTATAAAAAAATATGGTATTTAAATCCTGTATGCTGAATTTAAGGGCATATAAACGCTGACTTACGGTTACTCAAATATCCACTTTTGGTTGCTTTTGCACTTTACTAATTCTTTTATGTCCTGGCTTCTGAGATCCCTAGAAACAAAATGGGAACAGTTTGAAAAACTAAATAAATACTTTATTGAATAAAATGTGTAGAATAAAACTGACTTTTTGCAAAAATTGACCATTTTAATGTAATTGTATATCTTAATAATAAACTTGTATTTATTAGAACATATAATAGGAAAACAGAGTACAGTGAGAATCAAATTGAGCTTTGATATATATTCTTTGATTGATATATATTCTTGCAGTTATCGTTTTTGACTTGTAAGATGAGCTACAAAAGAGTCATTATAGAACAATGAACTATGAATGGATGCAGTACATATTTTGTAATATCAATTTAATATATTCTAATAAGAATTATAGGTTCAAAAAGAGAGGAATAGTTAAAAAAAAACCTGTGAAATATTATTACGAATTTAAAAAAAAATGATTCACAGTTATAGTGTAGCAGCAAAATGCATATTTAATAAAAAAAAAACAGCCAGTCAGTTAAAATCAATTTGTTAAACAAATTATTTTCGTAAATACACTCTATAACAAATAAAAAAACCCGACACTCCAAGAACGAGTTGTCCGATAGAGACAAAATTTGGTGGGTCAGATTATGTATAGAATAGAAAATGATTAAAATTTCAAAATAATTGAATGATTTATTTCAGAGTTACATACTTACAAAGGAACGAGCTCATTATGGTGTTGACCCAGTGTTTCTCAAACTGTGGGGCGCGCCCCCTGGGGGGCACGAGAAACTTACGAGGGGGGCGCGAGCATATCGAAAATAAAAAATTTAAAAAATAATTAATTTACTGGAATGAATTAAAACAAAATACTTTCAGACATAATAAAAAATGCACTTTTACTCTGATATAATTTATAAGCGAGCGCGCGATATCAAGTCAACAAAAATAAAAACTTCTTCAATACCTAATTAGCTATCTTTGATCCTATAACGAAATAAAAAAACTTTTATTTGATTTGCTGTAATCCCATGATGAGAGATTTTTTTATTGCGCTTTTTTTTAACCTATCATACTACTCTTTCAGAGAAAAAACAGATCCCAGACCCAGAATCGAAAAAATTTAGGAACATAAAAAATTCATCACTGTCTTTACTTTTGAAATACTGCACATTATAGCTGTAATCTGTTTGATCTTCTAAGTTATTGGCACAGTTAGTTATGACCCCTCTCATGTGTTGTTTTTTTCTCATTTAGGGAATTTGTAAGTAATGTATTTCTCTGTTGCGCTATTCTCAAACATATAAAGCATAATGAAAAAGGTTTATACAATTTTTTTAGCAGTAACATAAATATTATCATAATGAATATACTTTTAACCCGGAAGTAGTTGCGCGGGACACACAGTTTACGAAATCGTTTATTCTGGGAAAACTGTTTATTTGTTACCAAAGAAAAATTGAAAAGTCCTTGAAAGTAGTTATGTAAACTTTTTCTTAATTAAATTATTCACTGGAATCACGATTTGTATCGTGTGCAATAAAATAATTGTAAAAAAAAGGATTGGGGTGGCTCAATAACCCCGCTCGACTGTATCGAGTGCGCGTTTGCTCCCGGGTTAAAACTTGTTGAAGTATTTTCACTTTAAATATTAAAAATAATACAATTATTCTTCATCGGAATTTTATATTATTATTCATTATCTAACATCAGTGGCGCACAAAAGGAGGGGGCCTAGAGGTCCAGATCCCCCCAAAGCACTTGACTTTTTTTCCAATTGATTATAATTCTAAGTATATAGTACGCAAAGTTTAATTAAGTATTTGTTATTAATGATTAATTTTATTAATTAATGATCAGTATTTATTCAATAATTAGTTTCTTACTGCTTTTTGTTCCTGAAAATCGACAAAATCAAAAGGAACCTGATACAAGATTGGTGGACTTTCGACCCCGGACCGCCCCCCCGTCCTTGAAAAATTCCTGTGTGCGCTACTGTTTAACATCAATTATAAATGCTATTTCTGTGAAGCTTAAAATTACAATTCGCTTAAAACTAATTATAATTTGTGTAACCATTTTAAAAAAATCATTTTCCATTTTTGTAAACATTGTCGAGCACTTGGCTTTGCTCTCCTTACAATTCTTCTATTATATCAATAATGTTTTATTTTCTTATAAATGAACTCGTGCAGAGAGCGGACACTTCACCCGGTATACTTTTAATGTATGAGTGGTGCACAGAGTATTTTATAACTAATTAATTAATACTAAATTAAGAACAAGTTTAATAAGTATTAACGACTTCCATGGGCTTGTCTTGCAAAGCAAAGTTTTTATAAGGAATGCTTATGATTAGATATTGACCCTCTGAGTTCCTTTTCTATATTTTGCTGATATCTATATTTTGTCTTCTAAGCAGCTACCGCATTTTGCAATATGTTACATTTAAAAATTAGAGAAAGGAAAAATAACATAATAATTATCCTATTATTTTATTTATTTATTTTTGCTTAAATTAGTATACAAAATTTAATACTTATGTTACTAATTTGTATGGTTTATAATTAAGATCGCCTATTGTAGCTTTAGCGTCAAAGTGCATTATTATTGCATTCAGTATATTATAAATGTATAAGGGGGGCGCGATAAAACTTGTGATCGAAAAGAGGTGTGCCAGTATTAAAAGATTGAGAAGCACTGTGTTGACCCAATTCTAGCTCAGATGCAAGCTGTCACACAATGTGGCATGGAGTGATATAGCGCCCTGATGGTCTCCTGCGGTATTTCTTGCCAAATTTGCTGTAATTCTCGGGCCAGGTCATCAACATTCCCTGGTAGATACAGTCACCTTCCCATCATATTCCAGATATGCTCCATTGGAGAGAAATCTGGCGAGCTGCCTGGCCAAGAAAGTGCTTGACAAGCTGTAAAAGAGTTCATAGCAACGCGTGTCGTATGTGGTGTGGCATTATCGTGCTGAAAAATAAGGCCAGGATACTGCAAAAGAAATGGTAGTAAAACAGTTCTCAGAATGTCATCGACATACTGCTGTACTGTAAGTTGTCTCTAAAGATGACCAAATGAATCCGGCTGTCAAATAAAAGATACTCGAGACCATAATTTATGGTTGGGGGGTCTGTGTGACATGTGATAGTGAAAGCAGGATCAGCATGCTGACCTGGGCGTCTCCAGACACATCTTCGATGATCATCAGGACACAGATGGAAGCGGGAATCTTTGCTAAACACTATACGTCCCCAGTCAGCATGATTCCGACCTGATCGAGCCAAGCCCCACAGTACTCTGGCTCGACATTGTGCAGGTGTGAGTTGTAATTGGTGCAGCAGTCGGCAAGAGCGTAAATTTTAAAATATCAGCCGTCTATGAATGGTCATGGTGGACACTCCTGTGCGGGTCCCACGTCTGATGGTTAATAACGATGAATCAGGCGTTGTGACAGCTGATATAAAAATCAATCTGTCGTCCCTATCTGCTGTGACCCTAGGTCGACCGCTACTATCACGACTGAAATCTGCCACTGTCCACCATTCTTGCCAGCATCATCTAATGGTCGCATCGCTTCGACTCATATAACGAGCGATTCTCCGATTTGCCCAGCTTGCCTTTTTCAACCCAATGATACGACCTCTTTCAAACTGTGACAATTGCTCGTAATGAACTAGAATCTTCCGGCGAGTCATTTTTTCAGTGGTTGAAATGTATCCTAAATCGCAATGAAACAGAAATTTTTACCATCAGATTAAAATTGCTTCTTATAGACACATTGCTGTGTGCGCAGTTCCGGTGTGCTGTAGCTCCCACTATTTATTCATTGGGTACCAAATTTTAATCATTTGCATGTTCGGAGCAAATGTCTTTACATACGAAATTTCATTACAATCGGGCAATTCAATGGAGCGTCGTTTTTTTGTTATAGAAAGTATTATCTGAATACATAAAATGCTTGAAGTTTTTTGTGAATAGAAGTTCATAAATGTGTAAAAAAATTAATGATTATATTAAGATATAGAAATGAGAAAAAAAGAAAATGACCAGAAATATTTATAAAATAGTGGAAGCACATAACTCCAAATTAAAGTAAATTATATAATTATGAATCAAATTTAATTTATTTGAGTGTTAGTGCTTATATAATGTAATTCAGGAAAAATGGCAAATTGTTGAAAATACAAAAAAGTGTTCTATGTCATTTAACTAATTGGTAAGTAAAATACTGATATTCTACGCATATATAAGATACGTAACATTCTTAAGTAAAAAATACATTTAAATTTTCGATACTTTTTTTTTTGTCTGAAACATTTAATATGGAAAATGGTTTACTTTAAAACTGATTTAAAACAATTGTAATTTTGAAATAAGACACACTTTTGTAACTTAAGTGATTTTTTTTCTTTCCATTTTAGATTTTTGATTTATGTTTTTTGAAAATATTGTACTTTAATTTTTTCGATATAATTTTTTTTATTCGGATTTTCACATTTTCTTACAATTTTTAGATTCATTTCTCCTTCCGTGCCAAATAATGTTTAATAAAGCTTTATATGAAAACAACTTTTGAAGAAGTTTAAACCAAAACAAATAGTAAAAAGTGTTTTTGATGAATGACACACAAAGCTATTGTATTGTTAAAAAAACCCCAATACCATTTAACCTCGATTTATTTCGTAATTTTCTATTCCACAAAATATATCAATGTTGCTTTATAAAAAATTTAATATACTGTATATACAAACAATAAATGAAATTTTTATCAGTTTTTAACTGCAGCAGATTTCTAACTCATATCTTCTATTTACTCTTTTATACATTTGCTTATATCATACACATATCTTTGAAAACATCACACTCCAATAGAAATGAACATAAAACTATTTCATTTTCATGTAGAAATTATTTTTCGGCATTCAACATAAATCACGTTTTCTTTATTTTGCATATAGCACGTTGATACGTAAAAACAATCCTTAAAATCAGTAACCCGCTGAAAAGCATAAACAACTCACTATCTTTTTCATTCATTTTTCACCATACACATACAAAGACATTGTAAAGATATCAAATAATACATTGTTGCATTGGTATTTAAATTTTTTATACTGGACACTCAATTTACCTTAAAAATGAATATACGAGTGCCGAGGAATGATTGTACAGCTTTGTATGATATATTGAAAGTATACACTATTTTTTTGCCAAGATAATAGATAAAAACGGAAATCGGTGCGTGCATTGAGTATTTTATTTGTCACATGTTTCTGTAACATATATTTTACGATTATTTTAATATATTTATGTACAAAAGATAGTGAATGAATAAAATAAAATAGTGTTGTCATGAAAAATTATTTCTTGTACGTTTGTTTTAAAATAAAAAGGAAGCATTGTGTGTAACACAATCGATTAAACTCGATTTCAGTTTAATATATTTTGTCATGAACTTATTTTCCAATCCCACACATTGATATTCTTACAATAAGGAAACGATAAATTAGTTAAATAGAGTTTTCAAAAGAATATGGAATGAATATTTTGTTTTTTCCTTGTTTAATGAACATTTTTATGTTGGAGAATTTTTCAAAAATATAATAAAGGTTAAAATATTATAAATAAGTAATATAATGTGTAACTATAATAAATAGTATAATGTATAATTGTATAAGAAATATAATAATTCTATAATATTACATAAAATATAATGCACACTTCTATAACACATTATTTCTTACATATTATGATCTGCAAATCCGTCAAACTGTATATGATGAAAATATAATTTATTGACATCATTCAAAATTTTTTTTATATTAACTGTTTTCAAACCTTAGTGGCTGGCTCTTTTATTTATATAGGTTGCGTATTAAACATTTATACGTCTTAATCACAATCGTTATTAAATTAATTTACAAATTCCATAAATATCTTTAAATGACTTGTTAACAGAATACTGAGGATGTGGTTTCATTAAGTAAAGGCTTGGAAGTATGTTATGTGACACAGGAAAATGAGACTGATCCAATAAATCATTGTACCTACATAATCAGTTCTTCGTCACATTATCACCTTCAAAATAGTTCTCTTCAGCATTCACACACTTCTGCATTTTGTGCTGCCATTGCTGGTAACAGTTCTGGAACAAAGTTTTTGGAAGGCCCTACAGAAGATTCTCCGTTTTTGCCTGAACCTCTTCAACTGAGGCAAAACGGGTTCAATTTAAGCAAGATTTCATTGCAGGAAATAAAAAAAAAGTCGTGTGAGGTCAATTAAGGTGAATAAGGAGGATGTCTTATCACATTAACTTGTTGGCTTAACAAATAGGGTCGTGTGAGACGGTGTATTGTATTGGTTCAACATCCATCCATCCATTGCACCTTAATTCTGACTTTTTATCCTAAATTTTTCACGAGTCTTTTTAGTACTTCATTGTAGTTGTGTTGATCAATAACCACTGATGTAAGCGGAAATCCACTCATACCATTAATTTGGGCAATGTTTTGGTCTTTAATCGTTTACCTTGGGCGCCTAGCACGTTCACCATCTTCCACGCTGTTCCTTCCCCCTGAAAGCAGCTTATGTCATTCAAAAAAGGTGTACGAGACAAAATTTCTTCTCCATAAGGCTCTGTTAGTATTCGAAATGTTTTCGTGGCTGATTTCTTAAGTTTCAGAAAAAAATCTGATATTGATTCGACATATTTCCGGCAGAATGTAGTCGCATGTGTTCTTTTAATGACACAGTACTCCCAAATGATGTCATCGGTTAAGGCGAAACTTTCCACATGGATAGAGGAGATGTATGGGATGACGTCATTAAAACAGTTGTTGCCAACTCTCTCTACTCTTTTCTCAAGTTACAAACTTAGTCTCGTTTATTCTGTATCACATCTTGCATGTGGCATGTGTGTTATCGAAGTGTAACTTTTTTCAGTGCATGCTCAACGAGATACTCAAAGGCAGAGGTTGAAGCTGATGGTTGGAGCTCAAAAGCTGAATGCAAAAGAAAAACTCAAAAATTTCCATTTTCTTTAACTGTAAATACTGTATTTAATTCAAATGGTAATAAAAATAAGAAACACTGACTGATCATGTAAATTATACTAAAGACTTGTAGTGCATTAGTATGAAAATGGAATCAGAAGTGGGGGTGCAATTTCTTGACTTCGTATTTAATTGTTTTAGCTGGTATTCTATGCTGTACGAATACAGGTAGGATGTTTGATCATTTTTTTGGCTAAACTGAAGTTTGAAAGTGAAGTACTTATTGATTTATGTGAATAGAATACAAGTTATTTACATTTACAGCTGCTTATGATATATCATTTAATTAAATCAGATTAATTGAACACTGATTTATATATAATATATATTTAAATAAAACATGTAGCATTTGTTTTAGTTTGTATTATTCGAATTTACAGCAATTGTTGCTTAGTCCTGATGACGATTAATTTCTTTTTTTTTTCTAGTGTGTCTATTTTGAAAATATAGTTGGACATTGATTTATGATTTAAAAGCAAAGAAAGTGGTATTTATTGCAGTTAGTACGTTATTATTTTACAGCAAACGATGATTATTCTTGATAAGAAATAACTTAATTGTCGATAAAAGTTTAATAATTATAACTGCATTGTTGTAAAATTCCTTACTTGTATCGAATAATTTAAGATAAAAGTTAAAAGGAAATATATAATAAAAGTTTTCAGCGCCCCCCCCCCCCAAAAAAGGATTAATACATCTTGAACCATATATTTTTTTTTGCTCAAAGGAGCATGCAAGATTCTTCGAGATTAGTTAATTAGTTTAGAATTCACATTTAAGGTGATTTGTTGTTTTATATATAAATATTAAATTTAAAAGGTTTGATCGCAAATTTTAGATAAATATAGCTGTATATTTTTAAAATTTCAATGCATTTTAAGAAAAGTATAAAATATTTCCTAAAATATTATTGTCATTTACACATTGATGTATTATTTGAACTTTTAAATGCAATTTAAATGTTAGGTACCAAACGTTTTCAGGTTGAATTTACTTGCATTACTTGGTTAGAATTCACTTTTCCATCGACTTAAACAATTTACATTTGATATAATATAATTATTGTAATGATATGGTAATGAGTAGGTTTTATCACTTTAATCACTGAATTTGAAAGGCCTGCTGTTTTGTCCACATATACTTTACCATCACATAATGCTTGTTTATACTTGCACCAGCTGTCTTTCTTTGTTGGACATTGACCATGCATGGGATTTCGATTGCTAGAGCAGCAGTGAAAGAAGGCAGCTATTACAGCAGATTGCATTTTTCGAGGCATCCAACATTGCTGCGGATGGTAATCCCATAATAGTTCTGCAGTTTATCGATAAATTTATCAGTTAATTTCCCCTTCCCACCAAGTCCTTTGGTGTTCTATTTTAGTTTCCTTAAACGTAAACCTACTCTTTTTTTTTTTGTATATGTCCTATACATTCAAGTTTTGTGACACTGTTTTCACCATATATATCCTTCACTTTTAAAAAGCCCTTGGAATCACCATCACCATAGTACTCGGTGTATTACAGGTCTCGTTTGATTAGTGACCTTTCAAAAATTCTAAAGGCTCCAACAGCCTCCATCTTTCCAGAGGTTCCTTTATAATTTGAACATACATGCTCACATTTCACATTCATTTCACACATTTTTCAATACTGAGTCATTACTTCCAGATCTAAAATTTTTCCAGTATCAATGGAAATAAATGAAACGCAGCCATTAAGTGACATATGGCCTCTCTGCTGCCATGTGCCATATACCAAAACACCACAAGTTGTACTTTTTTTAAAAAATTGCACTTCTTTAGATGCAGCTTTTATATTTTCTTCAGAACATAACTATACTGCTTCCAGCAGTTTGAGTTCATGAGCTCTGAAGGTATTTTTAGAAAGTCATGGCAAATTTAAAGTGCATAACAACTTATTACCAGCTGTGAATCATCTGCCAATCAATCTCAATCCAAATACGAATAAAGTATTGAGAGATAATTTTTTTATTTTCTTGAGGAGTAGAAGTAAAGCCAGTCATGAATCCACAACTGCAAGCCACACACAAATTAGAGCAAAGTCCTTCCTTAGAATCTTCTGCCAGTTTCAATCCAGTTGCATAACATTCTGGACAACACAAGATTGAAATAATTCCCATCAAAGCTTGGAAATTAATAATTCTATTCCGTATAGAACCATGAAATTCAGGTTCAGGCACATCAAAACAGTCAAAAGTGCTCAATTTCGCTTCACTTGCAGACGTATTATTACTGTTAAATGCTAACTTGGTAAACCTATTACCATAAAACTTTCTCTTTCTAGACACTTTCAATCTGCCTTTCGGCATTTTGAAATTATTCACAATCAAATAAAACGTAAAATTAAATGAAAATGAATGATTAAACTGTAAAAATATCAAAATAAGTAATAATTAAGAAGAACGCTTTAGAAAGAACAATGCAAAAAACTATAAACGATAATATTATTGACATTCAGTAAAACAAGCTTGAATTAAAAAAAAACAGTTGCCAGATTAAAAAATAAGTAACGGATACTTAATAAATATGTAAAGGATACGTTGATCTATATTTACCGTAAATATTAGATATTTATATTGCTTAAAAGTCACGAAAAAAGTCTTTCAAACTTTTTGTTTACATTTTTATGTCTCTTTAAACACCCATGTCCGGTTTTGAAAATTCCATTTCCGGTTTACTAAATAAGCTATAACTTAGCTTCTAAGTATCTTAGTAACTAAAATAAAGTATTTTTGGAATCTTTAGCGTATGGGCTATGACATAAAACATAAAAAAAAATTTCGAAAATTTTCTCCAAACCAAGGATTTTGGGGTAGTCATCTATCTTAAGCATAAAAGAGTTAACTTTTCAGAATTAGCAGAGGAAATAGAAAGGGAAATACTTCCAGAGTCTAGATTGGTGACAATAGGAAAAATAAATCAGGATAATCAGAATTTTGTCGAAGAAGTTGCTAAAGGTTCGCTTTTCCTTATAATCGAAGAAAGGATTTGATCAGAAGAACAAGAACATCAAGATTGGATTAGGCCAGATGATAGAGACGAATGATTGACGAAGAAAAAAATCCAACAGTAACTAAAGCGCCTCGGATTGGCATTTAACAAGTCAATGCAAAATGAATTATCAGGAACTGGCAGAGAGTTGCCGCGTATCGTTGGAATTGGAGGAAGCGAGCTGTGGAGGCAGCCAAGACCTGTAACAGGTTGTTACGCTTATAAAGAAGAAAAAGAAGTAGAAGGTCGAGTCATGAAATTCAATTAATTCAAATAATTCCAAATTGGATTAAAAGTAGGATGAAATTAGTTTGTTTAGTTAATTTTTGAACACCAGGGTCAAATTACTAGCATTCTTAAGGAAGATTGGATAGCGTATTTATTGAGTTTGTAACATCAGAAATTTCCAATATGTAAGAAAGAGAGTCTTCTGAAGAGGGTAAATTCGATAGCTTTGTTAAGGAAATGATATTTAAGCGTACAAGTTTAATGCTAAAAACCTAAGACAAAATTGTATACATACGTGGAAAAAAAGAAAAAAAAATTCTGAAGAACTTAAAAACTATTTTAATGAATGACCTTTGAAGAGCTGAAAGGTTTAAAAGAGTTGCTATTCAATTAAGGCTTAGAGATCCTTACGAATAACAAGGTAATTTTTTCAATGATTGGATGAAGACAAATACTTACGCTGATTCAGCAGAAAATTTAATGAGTAAATATGATTAAGGGAAACATTCAAGAGTAAAGATTATGCATTAGACGAAACCTAGTCAGTGGCAAAATTTAAGTCAAAAGGTCGAATTGGTCAATGGTGAGACACAAGACAGATAATTTGAGAAACGAAAACATGCCCAGTTCTATGAATGTGGCGCTTATAATAATCTACTATGCTACGGTGTCCCACGATTAACAAAACTACTGACACGTTCGCATATCATCATGCATTTGAAAATGCTGAGGTTGATAATTTGGCTAATTATATCAGTGTTAGTAAAGTTAATGAGTATGGAATGAAAATTCTAAGAGTTAACGTGCAATTTTGGACATCATTTATAATGAATATGTTAGTTGGAGAAGTTTTTTGGCAAAGAACACTATGTGAACAAATTTCTTCTTGACTTTCCCTTGCTGAAATAGAATTAAAATGCAAATTAGATCATATACTTACTCAGGTTGCAGTGTTAACAGACTCATATTATTAAGAAAAACATCTATTGGGAAATAAATCTGCTTCTTTGTTAAAAAATATTAAGCATAATATGCAACAATGTTATAACTCAAAGCATAGCAAGTAATATAAAAAAAAGTAAATTTCTACTTAGATCAACTAAGAAAAATTTTATTTTAGCTACTTTTTATTAAATAGTTACAATTAATATAAATATGTATATAGACATGACATAATCACAACATTAAATGGTAATTATTTTTATTAATTATCATTAAAGTATCGTATTGTCATCCAAAACAATCGTGTCTATAAATTTTCAGTTCCACTGGATGCTTTGGAACGTGAGAAAAAAACCTTTTCAAGTTTTGACACAAGTCGCCAAAAATTATGCCAACGTGGTTGTATTTGTAATTCTTTAAATAAATAGTTTTAATCAATTATTTTTATTAATAAATACATTATTGTATTGTCATCCAAAATAATCATGTGTATAAAATTTCAGCTCAATGGAGTGCTTTAAAATGTATTTTATTAATGATAGAAAATCTCACCAAGAGAAATAAATAAATATATATAGAGAGAGAGTATGAGCTAATAGTAGGAATTGAAAAATAAAGGAAGATATTAACTACTTCACAAATTTTGATGGAGTAAGTCTTGAAGAGATTATTTAGTTAACTGAAGAAAATTTGTGTATAGAGCTCAATAAAGTATCGCCGCAACAATATAAACATACACAAAAAATTTTGTTGAATTCAAAAATGTGTATGAAACTGAAGGAGAACCTAACCCGCTAAATAAGTATACTATTATAAACGACTTTTTATTTTACAAGAAAACGGATAAAAATGGTGAGGGGAAAGTTTTTAATGGTGCCTGAAAATATCCGTCCAGTTAATAGCTTTTTGCCACGAAACTGCGGCAGCTCATCTTGGTGCTACGAAAGCAAAGGATGCACTTGTAAAATAAATTGTACAGGCAAAACTATTACTGAAACATTAAATTTTGTTAAATCATGTAAAACTTGTATCAGCGTTTTGGAAAACATTTGGACAAGAAATAAATGACAGCAATGAAATCAGTCCCCTTTATCAAAGAAACGCTTACAAAAATAAATGGTGTTGCTTGAGGTCATGTTAGATTACACTATTAAAAAGATATCTAATTACTGATAGTTATTTATCATTGAGATATTCCAGCGTAATATGAAATTACTAGACATTAGCACAACGACAATATTCGATGCACTTCTAATGATTTTCATAGTGGCTGTGATTACGAATTCAAAGCCGGAGTGTCATGCGTTCGAGTTATGATGCAACTGAAGATCCGGCGTGTTGAGAGGGTCGATTCTTATAATATCTGTCGATGGCTCAATGTCCTCCTGTTGGTGTGTTGTAATAGTCAGGAAAGGGGGTGTCAGTTCTTCTGTCGTCCTTATTGTTTGACTGAGGCTAAAAAAATATAAGGTTCGTATCCAATAGCACCCAAATTAATTTATAATGTAGTATAAAGCTACAAGCTAATCCGATTTATTCATAGGTCATTTCAACATCCACAGGGAAAAGCTGTAGAAATATTTCACCAAACCCTAAAGAACATATTGCGTGATCTTTGCTTAGAATGTGAACCAAATTATGTAATCAACATTTACCTCACAAACTGTTTAGCTTAAGAACTACTGTACACAGTGCTACATACACACACACACACACACACACACACACACACACACACACACACACACACACACACACATATATATATATATATATTTTATATATATATATAAATATATTATATATAAATATAAATCACCTTACATTATTTCACAGAAAAAATTTGCATTCATCTATTACTTTACTATAGGAACATCTAGCAGACCAAGACTGTGAAAAAATATTTATGGAATATATGCTCAACACACACACACACGTCTACAATAGGATGAAAAAAAATGCCAACTAGCTGTACGTCACATGAATCTTTTGCAGAAGAAAACAAAACTTGGTATAATCGTAAAACAAATATTCATGAGTAACAAATGGGAGGTTTTGTTTTGGTCACCTCACCATCAAATAACAAAGAAAAGATCTGTCCATTGGATATGCCCAACCAAAGTTGAAAAACAATTGACTGAAACAAAGTATGTAATTCGATTCCTTGATAAAGGAATGCCACATATATGCCAGCATCATATGTATATCTCGATATATGCAACATAAATATTCTGAAATCGTATTTTCAAGGACTTGAGTAGATAAAATTGCAACGGGAAGATACAGTAACACACAGCTGCATTACCTTCAGGAAAGCAGACTTTTGTCACCGGCAAAAAGTTATTTAAATTTTGCAAAACAATCAAATTGAAGAAAACCTCAGTAAACAGTTCGAACATGAAACTGAGCAGTCATGGAATCTTATATAAGGAAGTGTTTAATATATTATTTAAATGACCCAGAAGATACATACAGTGTGACAACGAATCTTCCTCTGACACCAATATTTTCTCAACCTTACTGGATGTATCCACTACAAGTGGTCATTTTTAGAGAAAAAGATTATATGTTAAAGAAATAAAGATTGTAGAACCCTGAATCAATTTCACACCACTGTTAATTGTGAAGTTTTAGCAAGATAAATAAGATCCTGTATAGACAATGTAAACTTGAATGGAATTACGAAGTTTCAATATTATCCAAATCCAAATATAGATGAAAAAGTAGAATCGACTTCTTAAGCTAAATTTATAATACTTTTGTGTGTGTGATTTTTTTTATTGAGAACATTTATTACCCCGTGCACCATGAAGTATCACACGGATGCTTCCATAGAAGCAAGCGTGAAGCACATATCACAAAGAAGAGAAAGATTACAAGACAAAATCCATGTCTTACCCGAGATTCGAACCCAGACCCTACGGCACCGAAGTCAGCGTCACTGTACCGGACGGGCGGACCTCTTTTGAATTTGACAAGAGGATATTGGCAGATACCATTGAGTAATACAACACAGAGATATGCTACCTTCATCCTAATTTTGGTTCTTATATACCTTTGCGTATAGCATTTGGGATGAAAGAAACACGTTTCTATTTCAGTAAATTTGTGTCTGAAGTGTTAAAAGATTGTGTGGTTATGATTTTTTTTTTTTTTTTTTTTTTTTTGCTTTTCCGTATTTAGAGATGGCATTGCTATTCACTCTAATTCCTGAAAAGTTCTCGTAAATCATCTTGATCATGTATTTGAGAAAATGCATCATACTAAATTACGAATAAAACCCTGGAAAAATAAATACGCGTAATATCCCAAAAAGTATTTGGGTTACCTTATTGGATAAGGGAAACAGTCGTATAGAACTAAAAGTAGAAGCTATAAAAAATTTCCCCGTACTAAATCGAAGACTCAAATTTGAGCATTTTTAAGATCTGCGGAATGAGTGAGTGAATGAATATTAAGGCCACAATGTTCAGCTACTCGAGGGCTTTTGGCGACAGACCTCGTAATTTTGAACCATGATCAAGTGACAAGGACGACACCTGTGTGCGGGAACTCCCTCTCCTAACTACCACACCAATGGGAGGACGCGTTTAAGTTCTCAACAGATTTAATGTGCATCGTTTCTCTACATGGTGGGTTTTTACTGGGTATTGGGCTCGATCTCGTGACAAGCCAGCCACGATCCGATACCTTGGCCTCTTGGCTACCGCAGCCACTAACGCTTTGCGGGTTAATACCGTAGTTAAGTTTCATTTTTTCCAGTCGATTTTTGCTGAAAAGATTCCAACATTTCAATATAATTGGCATTAGATTATTTTCTCGAGAAATTTATTTTTTACTCACGATCAGGCCCCTTAAAGACAGCTGAAAAAGATTTGATACTAATTTATATTTTATAAATATAATATATAATGCTTCTTTAAGTTTTCCTTTTAATTTTTCTTCTTTGTACAGACTTTTCAGTGTATATTTTAGTTCTGTCTATTCTATATATTGAATTAGTAGTATATTTTTTGATTCTGGATCTTTGTATAGCATAAATATATTTATCTGTGTATTGTCAGCTGCATTAGAAAAGTTAAAAAAATATATAAAACAAAAAAAAAATATTTCATTTGCAACTTTTGAACCACTACAGATTGCTATCAGATAGTCTTCGTTAATTGAGAACCCCGAATTTATCATGTGTCTCTTGTCTCCCTTCCAATTCTACCAAATATACTGTATTCAGAAATCGAATTTTATTCAACTTTGTGTTTAATTTAAGTTTCGCCAGTTACAAGACATTTGACTCAATATTTTACCCAATTTAGGTGTATAACTACTTATTTTGAAATATGATTTACTTTAAGAGATGTCATTTATTCAGTTTATCTCTATAAAATTTAGATGTTTTTACTAGTCAACGCAGTACTGATATTAAACATGTCTTGTAAAATAACGAAAAAGTGAGCAAACATTAAAATAATAGCAAATTTAATCTCTGTTTAGATTAGAAAGTTACATCAATTTTTTAAGCAAAAAGTTTCTGTAAATTAAATCAGTTAGAAAATAAAAATTATAGAAATCTATTTACTTATCTAAACATTGACTTAATCAAAGCATTAAATAAAAATATAGCGAGATAAGATTTTACAGTACATCGGTTTATAAAAAAAAAGCTTTGTCGAAGTAAATAATAATTACTTCCTAAAATCTCATTTATATCATTTCAATAACAAACTGCTCTGGTAATTTATCATTTTCTAAAATAACGTTAATTCCTTTAATTTTTCTAACGCTTGATTTTTTTTCTTTTTTGTAGAAGAAATTATGCATGAAAAGACCATTAACAAAAGATTTATAAGCAAAAAGAAATATGCAGTGCTCTTTTAATAGCAATAAATCAAACTTTTCTTTAAGCTATAGGGGTTTTCAAGCTAATTTAAATAATTAAATCACTTTATTTAATAAGTTTATCAAAATTAACAACGGAATTAATTTAAAAAGCTTGGTATCGAAGTAATGAATAAAATATAAAATTGCCTATGAATAAAAAACTAATAAAAGTTTGCAATAAGGTAAACAATTAAAATTGATCACTTAAAAATACTTTAAATGTTTTGTTTATGGCCAGATTTTCTTGTCACAAGAGATTTTAGATAAAAATGATATTCATTGAGAGAAATGAATATTGATTTAAATAGCGCAAATTTGTTTTCTTCCTCTAAAGAATGCAGAAACATCTCCAAATGTTTTTTTAGTAAAATTATACACAATAAAATTCTTGCTCAGCTAATTTTGGATACTGTGAGTTCCACGTTTCTATAACGAACGCCTTACGAATAAGCGAATGAATCTGCAAATTAAATTCAACCGAATCGTAAACTTTTCTTGTGCTCAGATATAATTAAGCAATTGGAATGAAAATTTGTCTTTTCTAACACCTGATTGAATATCAGTGTATTTAATTTGAACCTTATTTAAAGCTGTATTGTTGAAAGTTTATTTGTTTTTAACCCCTCACTGAGAGCATCCAGTGATTTCCATGGGTATGCAATTTTCCGATTGTGCAAGCACTGTGCAAACTGTGCTGCTCTTATTCATGTTTTTATGTACATATTTTGATTATCTAATTCTATATTTTGGAACAAAAAACTATTTTACACAGTTTTTTGTACATGGTAACTCTAAAATATAGATTCAATATGTAGTTTGAAATAGGTAATAAAACCATACACAATTTTTAACCTATTTTGATAAAATAACTACTCAGCGAGAGGGTTGAATAGTTTTTTATTATTCTGAAAAATTGTACTTTACAAACATGTTGGCTCTTTTCAAAATTATGTGCACTGTTAGCCATTCCAATGGCTACACTAGGAAGAAATGATCAGACGAACGTCAAAACCTTATGTCAGTAAGAAAAGGTTAGGGTATGCAAATTAGTCGTATTTCGGCACATTTCAGAGTCATAGAAGGGAAAAACGACATCTGAAGCACCGCATAAAAGAAAAAAACGTGTAGTGGATTTCTGGTTTGAGAAGCGCTATTTGGGGTCGGATTTTGCTCATAATATGGTATCACGTCTCCATTAAGAAAAAGAAAGCCTCACCAGCAAGTGTAGACTTTTGGCAGAGGCAGAATAGAGTTCCCTGTCGGAAGTGTGGATCCTCGTTTCGAGATATATCACCCTTTAAACAAGTCGAAATTAAATCGCTGCCATACAAATATTGATTCAATGGGCTGCTTAGAATCAAATTGAATAGCATTCTGGATCTCCATGCTCTCCCATGATTAACTCCCGAAAGGACAGGCGTATTCTGAGGTCGACTCGGCAAACCCGTACGACCACATCACGGACCATTTGTCAGGAAACGGGTAAGTTTGCAGCACTCTCAATATGCACTCGTACAGTACGAAGATGTTTGCAGCAGCGGGGACTGTTATCCATGTGGCTATTATTTCAGCATTTTCTTAAGAAAATTACGAGGGGGAGAGGCAAAAATTTAGAAAAATAATTAACATAATTGAATGAAGTTTGGTCAAGAATTTTAAATCATTTGATTTGTGTGCTCAAGAGTTAATATTAAGTTAATTATTCCATAATGCATTTAAAATTAATAAATGTAGTATTGACTAATTAATTACAAGATACTTTCGCAAGGCTCTCATCTTAAAATGTAAAGCAAAACTTAATTTCAAATTCAATGGAAGAAATAAACACCTTAGAGAAAAAGTAGTGAAGTAATGTCGGTTACAGAGATAATTAATTAGTTTTTACTGCAACATTCCAAAACAAAGCGTTAGTTTTTATAAACGTACGTAAGACGTCATACTCCAAATTAAAGTAATGTAACATCTACAACGATGTTTTAATAATTCTGGTTAGGAAGTAGGAAGGCTATAAAAACTGATGATCGATTAAATTTTGGACAATTGTTTAATAGGATGAACCTTTTTGTTCACCCACAAAACCGCCAAAACCCAACGAGTCCTTGACTCGACAAGATGCTGATAAATAATTTGAGATATCTTGTACTATGAACTCTGCAACTGTCTCTGCCGTTCCCTCGCATTGGTATGTTGTAGAGCCTTAAATGTGGGAATCAAATCTTGGACACTGCATATTACTCAAGCATCCGCTCTGGTTTTGTCTCGGGGGTGAGTTCATTTCATCAGCTGGGAGGATAGTCATAATTATATAGCTCTTCTGTGTATAAATATATGTTAGTGTATGTTTGAAACGAAATGGCTTTTAGATACAATCCATTTTGAAAATGATGTAGGCAAGTACGAGGATGATGTGTTTGTTTACTGAAAATGATCATCGTAGATTACCGAAATGTTTCTTATTTTCATATTGTTTTAATTCTTAAAATTGTGATTATACATTAAACATTTTACACATTTTTGAAACATCTTTCATTTATAAATAATGCGTAAGAGAATCGAATGCTTTAACTTCCATTTCAAATAATTGCATCAAAATGAAAAATGTTTAAACTTCCAGCCCTCAGACAAAGTTAACACCTCTGAGACCTCTTAAAAAGTACATTTAATGTAAAGAAGACAGATTTTAAGTAAATCTTGTCAAGAAAAAGCATAAAATAAAATTCAAAAGTACACCTGATGCCTCAAAATGAATTTATAGTAATTTTTTACGTCTTCAAAGAACAAAACATGTACACAATTATGTGATTGCTTGGTTTGTCGCATTAAAAACTTAATACTGATTAAAAACTCGTTTACCAACTTAAAGAGTAAAAAAGATTTGAAAAGTTAAATACATGAAAAAAAAAGATATGGTAAGTTTTGAAATTTACACCGATCAAGCTTTCTTATCAATAAATATGAACATATAATCTATTAGTTTTTTTCGATATGGTTTTTGAAAAATAAAACAACTTTTGCTAAATCTTTTGTAGAATTGAAATTATCTGTAAAATATTTTGGGTTTTAATATCTAAAATATGCATTTAAAACACTATTTACACATAATCTGAGTTAAGATAGTGAAAATAACAATTATATATTCCCCTTGTAATGGTTTTGCAAAGCTCTGAGCTGCAACTATTTATTTTTAACACTTAATCTGAAGTTATCGCATCACAAAGAATTAGAATGAAGATGGGTAGCTTCCATCACAGATTCCCCACAGAGTCGGGAGAGTTCGCAGATCCAAATACGGATTCCGCAGACTTCGCGGTTTTCTAGTTCGTTTCGCGGAAGGCACCTCACTAGGGCTCCCTCAAAAAATCAGTCCCTTCGCGGGAGGAGCTTCACAACCCCTCTCCCTAAGAAAACTCGTATCGCGGCCAGGGGCTTCAACACAGCACCCTCCAAAACACCAAGCCTCCTCTTTTTCTCCTCGTCTCCTGAAAAGAACCCTTTTAAACACACGTTCACAACACGCCCCTCGTCCCTTCTTTTTGGCAGGTCACAGAAGTCTCTTGGCCTCCCTCGTCCTATTTGTGCATAACACACCAAAACACACCCGGGCCGTCTGGCCCAAGGCGCCATAATTCCTTGTCCAACATCTGGACACACTTGTCCATTACGCCACCTGTTTCTATTATCCCCTTCTCTCAACACCAGAAAAAACGACATGATTCCATTAAGTCAGGCTTCGCCTATTGTCAATGAGGCACCGACTCTCCTTTACCATTATGGCAACCCGTCTAGCTGTTGTCACTCCCGAGTTCAGACAAGAAACAATGGCCCCATGGCTACGTGCTCTGGTCATATTACAGTTGGTGGATCTTAAAAATTCATGGACAATCAATGGGTGTGAGTTCACAACAATCGAAGACGTCGTACTTTCCCCTTAACAGCTGGAGAAACTATTAAACTTATCGTGAATCGAAAGATGGAGATTCACAACAATCGACGATGTCACAACTCCTTCCCCCTAAAAAGGTCCATTTCACTAGACTGCTCTGGCTTCAGTTTGGTTCATTTTGTAACATTTCACAGCGAAAGGTTATCTTATCAATGAGACCGATCAGGACAGCAATCCAAGTAACATATACAATAACAAGTAAAATAAACAAATGACTCCAAAATTCTATAAGACGTAAACTTTACAATGAAAACTTGAATTCCGAATCTTGGATTATTTTTTTCCATTTCTTAAAGTTACCTCACACTTTAAAATTTAGGGTTTTAAAGAAATTAAATCAAATTAAAATATTTCTTTAATTATAATACATAAAATCGCTCATTCAATTGTGTTAAATATCTGTGAGCGTACACAGTACTAAGAGACACAAAAGATTTACCATAACACATAATTTCCTTCCACCTTACACACACACTAACACTCATACTCATACAAATATTAATTCACACCTAGCACAAACCCTAAGAATTGCTCATTCCCATCTACTTATTCCAACGGTGTTTAAAACGATATTAAATAAACAAAATAAACATTTATAAATTCCAAGCTTTGCAAAAAACATTAAAAACCAAATTTTTAAATTAAGAAGTTTAAACCAAGACTTTTTAAATTTAATTAAATTATGGCTATCAGCAAGCATTATCACAACCATTATAACAATTTATTCACAATTCATGGGATTGTCTTACATTACGTTAGTTATTGAGGAAACCCTTTAATTGGGAATATAATTAATATACCTCGTTAGCTCATGAAATGATTTCATCTACATTATGTACACGGAACAAACTTGCCCATGGCTCTAATTTACCTTTGATTGGTCTGACTTCCAACCCAACCCTACTCAACCATTTTAATACAAAGTCAATTTGTAGACCCACGATGCCGCGTTGCTCTTTCCTACAAAACTTTCCCTTTTTAACAAAAGATAAATCTCGGCTCGCGTCACCTGGTTCAAATTCCTATACTTCATACATTTGATATGCGGGTACGGGTATCGATTCACTCTTCCAAACCAAACAACGGGCTGAGTACGGTTTGACTGCTCCATTCCGTTTACACCTAAATCTAAAAGATACTCTGTATCCTCTCGTAGTGAATTAATTAACATCTGTGATGAACAACAAGTTTTGATTCTAAAAATGGCTTTCCCGTAATTAAATTAATATCATTCTGCCTTAAAACAATTGTCCCAGGAACTGGTAGAAACCTTTCTTTCTTTTTTAGCGTTAATCATTCTTAAGTAGCTACATCGATCAGGCGGTAATTTAAAATACAATTGATTTTCCTTAAATTACCCTGAAAGCCCAAATCCATAAATAGCTTAACTGAATAGAGAGTTTCGGAATCTATTCCTTCTGAGCTATTCTCCATAACCAAATTTGCCAATTCCGGCTTTCTACGGTACAATTTTATTAAATTAAGACAATAAATGGTACTGCGATATCTTTTTCCGGGTAAATCTATCTCGAAATTAAGTTCTGAACCAATGTTAGACCTATTATCCGTCTCTAAATTATCCTTATAAATCTCCATTGGATCTGAGAGAGGCAATTGCATTACTAATCCGTCTCCCAATCCTTTCCGCATCTGCTTTTACACATGTTTTCTTTTTCCCCTTCTAACTGCCCTGCTATCTTAGCCATTGTATGATTTTGAAAACTTTCCCGATCCACTGTTAACTGCTTTTCACAACCCATTAACGTCCCAATGGTATATTTTTCCTCACAGATGTTCTCACAAATCAATCCTTCAGTGTTCGCCACTCCCTTATCTCCTTTCAATTCAAAAGAGGTACTCCAATATTATCCGGATTTATTACCCGCTGTGCACCCATCGCCACAGCATCGACCCTTCCTTCACAAAACCCAGCCTTCACTTTCACTTCACAATCACTACTCCTATACACGTTGAATTCTTTCCCTTCCTCAATCTTACATATATTATTCTTTTCTGTTCCTCTTCCTCTTACTTCAGACGGGGGGAAAACGTTCGTCCATTTCACTGGGGGTCACAATTCTCATTTTCAAAATCACTTGACGTGGCATTCTCCACGCTTTTATTAACTACCGGGTTAATTAACGGCCTACACTTATTAACCGGTTCACTGACTTCTGTGGTACGGTTTCCTGACAAATAACAAACATTTGCGAGATTGTTAATCCTATTCCTTGCCTTGAATTTATTTTCATTTAACTTACTTCTGAGTTGAGCTCTCAGTCTTTCCCTAGCTAGTCTACGTTCCTCAAATTCTTGGTCTCTTTCTTCCAAAATACCCTCCAACAAATATTTAACTGACTCTTCGTCATAGTATTTACTTTGACAAGTTCTCCTCTTAAATTCTATCTTGGGTAAAAAATAATATCAACTTCTACCTTTAATTCCTTCCTTCGCAACTTCTAACAATACGTCTTTTCCTTCTCTTAACAAAAACACCATGATGCACTAATACACACAAAATCAAATCTAAAGTTAATCGTTACAAAAATTATACAAAGACTCAAGGTAACCTAACAATACACAATACCTAGACTTAACTATATTTTACCCATATGCGCAAATCTAAACAACACAATAAGCTACACATCAGTGTATTCCAATTCAACAAGTATAACTATCGTATACTAATTTTCACAAATCTGTAACCACAACAATATTCTTCACAATACTGTGCCAACAAAACAAGTATAACTACTGTATACTAAATTTTACAAATCTAAGACCACAACACTAATATGCACATTTATACACTTCATACAAAACTTAAAAATCTCTCTGGTCTCTTATTGTTCACTCTAAAACTTTACCTAGTCTTTATATTCCTTATTTAAAACATTTTACATACAAAATCAATACCCAGTTGCTGCCCCGAAAATAATCTCAATGAAAAGACTCACCTTCAAAATTGTAGAGGACAACACAGGAACACTCTGGAATTCTGGCACTTGACACTTGGAAATCTGGGAAAACGGCACTCCAAACGCAGGCAAACAGATCCTCGTTGATTCCGCTGGCAGGAATGGAAGACGCTTGAATCCTATACTTCCCACAGCTGAAAATACCAGGAAAACATCTCATAGCAAGCAATTCCAAAATACAGGCGGGCACACTTCATCACTAGCCGGAACGGGAGACACTTGTATCCAGCACTTCTCACAGATGGGAACTCCTGGAATTAGCCGTCATTCAATTCATCTCATCACAAACGCATACACGGCTGGCATTTTTTTCTCTTCACTTAAAACTAAGGATTCGGGCATCTATTTACTTAAATGCCGCATTAACACCGCTGCCACCAGATAATAATTTAGCTGCAATGACTTTGCACAGCTCTGAGTTACAACTATTTATTTTAACACTTAATCTGAAGTTATCACATCACAAAGAATTAGAATGAAGATGGGTCGCTTCCATCACAGATTCCCCACAGAGTCGGGAGAGTTCGCAGGTCCAAATACGGATTCCGCAGACTTCGCGTTTTCCTAGTTCGTTTCGCGGAAGACATGTCACTAGAGCTCCCTCAAAAAATCAGTCCCTTCGCGGGAGGAGCTTCACAACCTCTCTCCCTAAAAAAACTCGTATCGCGGCCAGGGGCTTTAACACAGCACCCTCCAAAACGCCAAGCCTCCTCTTTTTCTCCTCGTCTCCTGAAAAAGAACCATTTTAAACACACGTTCACAACACGCCCCTCGTCCCTTCTTTTTGGCAGGTCACAGAAGTCTCTTGGCTTCCCTCGTCCTATTTGTGCATAACACACCAAAACACACCCGGGCCGACTGGCCCAAGGTGCCATAATTCCTTGTCCAGCATCTGGACACACTTGTCCATCACGCCACCTGTTTCTATTATCCCCTTCTCTCAACACCAGAAAAGACGACATGATTCTATTAAGTCAGGCTTCGCCCATTGTCAATGGGGCACCGACTCTCCTTTACCATTAGGGCGACCCGTCTGGCTGTTTTCACTCCCGAGTTCTGACAACAAACAATGGCCCCATGGCCACGTGCGCTGGTCATTTTACAGCTGGCGGATCTTAAAAATTCAGGGGCATGCGTTGGGTGTGAGTTCACAACAATCGAAGACGTCGTACTTATCCCTTAACAGCTGGAGAAACTATTAAACTTATCGTGAATTGAAAGATGGGGATTCACAACAATCGCGACAATGTCACACCCTTTTATCTTCTGTGATATATACTTTTAATAGTTAGTATACTGAGGATTTGTTTTCAATATATTAATTAAAATTTTATGTTTTTCTTTCGAAATCAAATTATTGATCATTTTACTTTAAATTACATAGGATGACACATTTTAGCTAAAATATTATTCGATTAACACTAGGAAGACTGAAGCTCATTATATACCTATATTGCCCCAAAACTGTCGAAATGGCTGCATTGTGGAAGAATATTTAATGTGTAAATAAATATGTTAAAAAATCAATTTTTAATATTTTTTTTATATTATTTACAGTCATATAACAAGTTATTCAAAAATATTAACATTAAAAGAAATTTATTTCACTCGGGAAAAAATATTCTCTAAAATGTCTAAGAAATTGTGACATTATATACACCATTGTTTTTATAATTGAAATTTAAAAAAAACAATCAAAATGACTTCCTTGGGCAATCTAGTTTAAATTATTTTTAGTAAGTCTCTCTCATTTCTTTAACGGATAAATTAAGATATTATATAAATAGTTTTTATGGTAAATATGTTTTGATATATATATATTGAATGAAATATGAAGAAAAAAGCATTTAGTTGTAAAGGAGTATATAATATCTTTATTTTTTTTCATACTTTAATACAACCCGTAAAGTCGAGTAGCTTATATTTAAATATTCAGTTCAATGCATGCAATTTTACGAACATATAGGATACATATTGTGCAATATTTCTGTTAATCTCAGAGAACTAGGTTTATTTTCAATCATAAAACACTTTACGGTTAAATTGTGTGTGTGAATATTAAATATACCTATTTTCTAAATATACTTTTAATACAGTGTATTTTATATAAGCAGATTATGTAATTCAAATGCATCAATCTGTGTTTTTTTTATTAAAAATTACAGTAATGAAACTTTGTCATCCAGCTACTTTTAGAGGGTAATAGAAATGTGTCTCAGCAAATTGTAGAAATCTTATTGTATCTTCACGATATTCACTTACATGTTTTTATAAAATTTGCTATATATTATTGTCTACAAAAATCTGTATAAAAAATTAAAGATATAATTGCATTAGTAAATCTTATTTTATTTAAATACTGGAACGCAATGGAAGTTTATATTTTTATTTTAAATTTCAGTAAAATATTTAAATCATATGTTAACAATAGTGCTATAAATTAATAAAGTTCGATTGTTTATTATGTGAATTATAAAAAAAAACCACCACTTTTTTTTAAAAAAAATTCTAATGAAACGCTTGTATTGTTGTGAAAGTTTGATTACAAGAGTTTGGATTTAACGAAAATTAATACAAACTGTTGAAAATAGTGCATCATTTGTGAAAGTAACAAATTTATTTCTAAATTTTTATATTACTGGGAAGCAAAAAAACAATTTTTATACTTATTGGCGGTCCTCTAACTACTCAAATCTTTAAAACTGAGTTTGAGGCTGTTCTTTACATGTTTTTATTTATAAAACATTTTTCTAATAATTTATCAAAAAATTAGAAAATAGTTTTTAAATTTAAAGTGTCTGATGACTTATGAATAATGAATGTAATTATACTGTACTGGTCTAATTAATTAAGACAAATGGGAAAAAAAACGATTTTTTCAAAAACCCTAGTTTTTTTCTTAATCATTACATACCTTAAGTAAACAGAAAAATCTCTATATTAGTACGAAACATGTCCTGTAGCAGAAATGACCTCTTCAAATCGTTTTGGTATTAATTTACTAGTTCACCGCACATGTTCCCAACTTCGTCATCGTAACACCACATTTGTGTAGGACTCTATCATTTGTTTTGTTACCGCGCAACTCCTCTTAGAATCTTGAGAATATGTCATAAATTCACAATACGATTTATATGTCTGATTAATTACCAGACCAATTAAGCACTTTTATTTTATTTAATCGCATAAATATCTGGACTAATATTGAATTGTGACAAGAAGCCGATTCATTTTGAGATGCTCCATCAAATGTTTCCATTGATAGAACAATTCTACTGCATAATATTTCTATGCATTGGACATAATTCATCATGTCTTTTAAAGAAACTCAGCTTCCAGTGCCGTTCGTTATGAAAAAACTCCGAAACATCTTTTTAAAAAGCCGTTTTGCAATCTGTTGTATATGATCTGGAAGCAGAGTTTCAATTTCTCTTCCTCTAACTACACTTTATTTGTATCCCTGCCCAGATAAATACGTTTCATCGCTGAAAATCATCTTCATCTAGTCGTTAACAGTCCAGGATCAGTAAATTGGGCCCATGCGAAACGTTTTTTCAATGTTTTCTGAGTTAGAAATTGCTTTTTCCTTGGTCTTGATGCTTTACTGCTAGCTTCTAGAAACATTTTCAGTATATATATATTTGAGGTATTCTCTCACTTCAACGCCATAGTCCAATAAATCCCTTCAAAGGTCTGTTCTTGTCTTAGTTTTATTTATTTTGCTATTTATTACTAGATTTTTATCAGTTCTTGGAGTAATGTTCCATTTAAGCCCACATTTTTATTTTCCTTTTGGAGGCAATCTTTAGAAATCTTGAAATGTTTTTAAAATACTTGAAACACTTGATTTGCCCAAACCAACTACGATAGCTATATTTCTCACAGTCATAGAAATGTATTCATTAAGACTGATTATCTTAGAACGCTTTCTCGGAGTAATATCCTTCTATGAACTAGCAAAAGTAACACGCGTTACGTGAAACGCAAAATTATAACCCCGAGCTACGACACTGAAAGGCTCACAACTAAACTACTAATGTTCTAAAATCAATCAAATTGCTAAATTATAGTCAATGTCGATCCGTCACATTACTTCTGGTCAGATAAAACCTGTTCGAGGTGGTTCGGGACATAAATAGAAATCACATGCTTACTCAGACGAGAAAAGCAAGCAATGGACATCTAAGCAATGGACCAATGAACTAACTACCTGATGATTGGCAATCTTAGTATTTTTGATTATCCTTGGTTTTATAATATTTAAAGATGAATATATATAGGTTTCATTAACAATTTTATTTCAAAACAATGTATTAAAATATTTGGTTATTTATAATATTTTTAAAAAAATAACCAAATTTAAAACACATAGCTTTAAATACATTGTTCCTATACAAAATAATATAATTCCACTAATAATCCAGTTCATTATTAACAATAAAAAACTAAATTGTTTATCAATATATGTATTAAAGAGTATGACATTATAAATAATTCTCAGATACTGTCAACACATTTAACTTATATGGAGGTTATAGTATTATGACTCAACATAAAAGTAAAATAAAAATTGTATTGCTGACTAAAAAAAGTAAAAAATAAATAAAGATATTCTTCAAAAAAAAAAAAAATTAAATACCAAGTGATGTGTTTGTAGGTGGAAGCTTAAAATAACCTTAAAAACTAAAATGTACTGTACGTGTACTAGGAAACTTTTCCACCATTGTTTTCCTTCATCAAACATCCTAAGGGAAGTCCATGTTTCCGTGTCATAATAAATAAAGAACATTGCGATAAGCTGTCCCCCGGATTATCAGCAAGGAACGTAATCAGAATCCAAAATGCAATTATGGAATACCAGACTGAGGTTTCCTTAATCCGTACTAACGGTCGGACCAATCGGAGCGTGATGAGATTACGATGGACGGTTTATTAAGGGATCTTTGTCATATGCGACTCAGGCAGTAAGAAGCGCGTGAGATGTCCGTTCCTTCAGGGCCGTTATCTGGACACCGGAAAATTATATGTAGTACTTAGGAAAGTTTCACTGGATCGGAAATCACAGCTATGATTCAGTTTTGACCGGTGCGGAATTCTTCATAAGAAGAAGAGCAATAGCTTCCCACGCATGACCCTATGTGAGGAATCAGTATTAAAAATATATCTTTTTATGATCTTGATAAACGTGTGTTAGGAGCGAAACATTATTGTCTGGTTCTTTTAAGTCACATAGCTATCTCAGCATGTAATATTTGCTGATCAATACATAACGGTTTATTAATTGTTTTTAAATGAAAATACTATTGTGTGCGTATTTTTAAAAAATAAAATATTTTTAAATAAAATAAATATATGAATATTTAATCTAATAAGCTCTTAATGGAATGACGCTCGATTTAATTGACAAACATTGGTAAAAATATTTTTAACCCAATTATTCCTTACATAATTGTCTATAATACCATTGAAAGCTCCAAATTGAAAAAAAAATCCTGAGTTATGTTGAAATTTATCTTAAATTTTATTCACATCCCAATGCCAAATATAAACTTTAAACTGATTTTTTTCAGAAAAAAAATTTGCTAGTTTTATCTTCATTAGTATTTTATTTCGATTGAGTCAAAAGCTTTGTTACTTTTTCTACATATTGCCATAGTACACGAAAGAATATTTGATGTGTCTTTTTGTATCAAAGAAATACTTATTATTTTTTTAAATATACATTTAAAATGTGTACATTTTCTAAGAAATTTTCAATAATCATTCATAAAAAAATATTTTCCAATATCATCTATGTTAGTAAAACCCTATACCAACTTTTGTTGTACATAGTTTAACGTGTTTTTAAGTCAAACTTTAGGTGTGTACGGCAATTACTGTAGGAGAAGTAGCATTTTAAAATATCTTATTAAATTTTAAAAGAATAAATAGTTAGCTTTTTGTATTATTTTGTTATTACACATGTGTTTCGAAGTATTTCGTAGTGTTAGTTCTATAAGCTGTTTAACGCAATGCATACACATAAATTACATCCAAAAAATTGCATAAAAATAATTAAATCAAAGATGTTATTATAAATCATACAATGTTCCCTTAAATAAACTGTTTTGAATTTATATTTACAAATTTTGCTTAAGCAACATTTATCTGGAATTTATAAGAACAGCTCACTTGTTCTGCAAATGAACTTAACGTGTTAAAATGCTAAGAAACATGTGGAACATTTCATTTTCTAAATAAAATCCTTAATCCATTCTAGGAAGATCAAGTTAAAATAAGCTTTTCATGTATGAAATATTATTTGAATATGTGTTCACTAACTCTTTAAATGGATTAATTTGTTCCCTGTTAATTTACAATGCTTAAGAGATTGAACAGTTTCTTAGTTAATCCATTACCAGCTTAACTTCTCAAGAACACTTTACCTTAGATTTCCGCCTGAAATATTTCTTTACAACAAAGGATAAATATAAACAAATCCTTACATAATTGCACCTAGGAGTGCTCAGCTCTAAAATACCATTGCATACTACAGGGAGAATCATTCTTGAATCCATACTTATTGAAAGAGTGAAATATTTCTTAAAATAATAAAATTAACCAAATGAAAAAATAATTAATTATCAAGTAATGATCAGATTCCTCATTTCGTATTCCATAGTATACTTACCAATCAATTAAAATATGTGTTAACATAATTGCAACGAGAGTAAAATCTGCAAAACAAATTTAAATCAATCTTCACAAAAATTGAAACATATGAATTTATTTATATTTTGATGCAATTGTAGTGAAAAATTAAGATCTGTGTATTTACGTTGTGTTATTTTTCTTACTTCAGGGATTATAAACACTTGCCTTTGAAAGTCTGGGTACATGCAATAATCCTACGTGGTTATACTATAATTACTATTAAAATATCGCTTTTGAAATTTAAAATACTTGTCAGTAATTCTTCAAAATGTACTTATTCAAACAACAGCTACAAAATTCACCTTAACGAGAAAAAACAAGACTGACCACCAAATAATCACCGACCATCCGCGCCAAAAGTCTGCGTACACTTACAAAATAGAGCTTTTAAAGACCTTTTATTGTAAAATAATTTAACTAAATCATGTTTTTAAGTAATTATAAACTTTTTTACGATTTATTTAGGATTTCAGATTTGAAAGCTTTTGTGGTTCCATGACAGGCAACGGATTAGATATCGATATATTATTGAAAGAAAAAATCATCATAGATTTTCAGAAAAGTGTGAAAGTTTTGAAGCAATTTTTGAAATTGTTAATAGGAGATATTCATTGGTTCAAAAAGTGTTCATAAACTACAAATCAGCTAAAATTTAAACGTCCAAGCCGAAGATCCTGCTACCTGTCTGCAATGTCACCTCGAGAATCTTCCTTTGTAATACGCTCTATAAAAATAAATCCAAGATTATCAGCTTCACAAATAGCTAGCATTGTTTCAGAGATATTGCAAAAAAGTGTTACATTTATTACAATTCGAAGAAAACTGAAAAAGGAGGACTATCATGCCTAAGTTGCACTCATGAAGCCATTCATCTTTCGAATGAACAGAGCTAAGAGAATAACCTTTGCCAAAAAACACCTAAATATGACACATTTTTTACAAAAATGTAATATATTCAATTGAAAGTAGTTTTTGTAATTGTGCATCAAAAAACACAAAAATATGCCTGCAAAATTTCCTGGACAAATCTTAAGAAAGGTAATCCTTTTTCGATTATCAAACACGGAGGAGGAGGCATAATGTTTAGGGGAGCTATGCGAGCCATTTGGCTCGTAATCTGGAATTTATTGAATCAAAAATGTACAAAACTAGAAACTTGAACTTATTGAAGTAAAATATCGGGGCATATGCCGAGAAATTTGCGGTGAGTAATGACTTTTACTTTCAGCGGCACAAAGGTACCAAGCAAATGGCTCACATTGGGAAGCCATGGCTGTTCTGACATGTTTCAAACCAATTCCAAAAGTCAACCTAGTCCCCAGACCTAAGCACAATACATCATTTATGGAATTTACTCTAGTGAATAATCAGGGAGAACATAATAACATCCAAGGAAATTCTGAAATCTGTCAGAGTAGAAGAATGGAACAAAATATCCACAGATGAAACCACTAAGCTAGTTAAGTCCTTGCCAAATGTGTTGAGAGAGTTATGGAAAGAACGGAATAGCTTAAAAAGTATTAACTTTTAGTTACAATTCATTCCTGTAAAGGTTTTTCCTAGTGTACGCAGACTTTTGACGCACATGATTTGTATCGTTCTCAAGTTATAAATATTTTTATTACTTTAAGTAATCTTCAGGTGATTGTTGCGTATGTTTTTTGAATTTAAGACGTTAGTGGAATCAATAAAAACAATATGCGTTCAGAAAGGCTTCATTTAATTAGCGATCTTCGCATGAATATAAAAAATGATCGCCTGTACGCAGACTTAGGAGGCAAATGTACGTATTTATATTTTGAATCATAAAATTTATTATGTTCTGAAAATTTCTCTAATTTCAATAGTTAAACTTGATTGGTTCGATTACTACATGTATATATTTTAAAAGTCATACTTTTAAAAGAATACTTTTTTGCGAATTGTGAAGTAATTTACTCTTAATGCATTCGATTTACAACTTTATTTTATTACAATTTCGCAAGATAATATTAAAACTGTCATTTACGTTATGTGTAAACTGAGGTAATTTATTTGAGTTTGTTATTTCCTTACAATAGATAACTGTATGACAAACAATAACGTAAGTATGGCTTAAACTTCTATTGCTGACGTAATGTAAAAAAAAGTTTAACTTTCGTAAGGGTGTTATCGACCGTAGTTCAGTATTATGAACTCTATTGAATGTAAGAAACAACTCTTTGAGAAGATAAAATAAGTAGTCTGGAACAGTTCTAAAAAAAGAAGTATTATGACCTTCTTCATACAGAAAAATGTTTTTCATCCTTAAGCTTGTAGTTAAGCAAATCTCTATTGTAATTTTTGATGAATTAAAAAAGAATGAGAATGCAAAGAAAAAGAAACACTCTACAAAAATTCTCGTTATCTAGAATAGGCTGACAACTTCTATTTTTGATGGTAACATTTTTATTGAAAAAAAAAAGTAAAATGTATTTTTGTGTCTTCTTCGGACGATTTACTTTATGTTTCAGATTTTTCTTGTTTAGAGTAATTTTCTTAGAAAACCAAATGTATCCATGCATATAATCTGTGTGTGTGTTAGTTACCAATCATCTTATTTTACACATTTTACTATCGGTTATATAAACTTGAAATTCGTTGTGCTAAATATTCCGGTGTATTACTCAGGTTTTGGAAAATCTTAGAGATTATGAATTTATTCAGTAAAAGCTTTAAAATAAATGTACTAAAATCTGCTTTTTGATAAATAGTAAGGTGACCAGTTTTTTTACAATCAAAAGGAGGGCGCTCGAGCGCGAAAAATTTATGAAAAATTTACAACGTAAATGTATGAAAAATTTTGCTAATTCAAATAAAAATATGCTAATTACGCTTGTATTCCTTTTAATTATTTACTTAAAGGAGTATTTTTCCATTGAATAATTTTTTGTCAATATATTATTTTCTATTACATTGGTAATTTCGAAGCAAAATACATCCTCAATACTAAATTTTAAAGTACTGTATATAAAAACTGCAACTAAAATATCAACACTCAACTTTGATTTCTCACTTGCCTAAAACTAATAACAGATTGAAAAAACTGTTTCAACTGCAGCATTAGTTCCAGGGCAGTACAATGTAAGATCAACAAAAATAACTAAATTATCATATGGATAGTTTTCATTTTTGAAATAGTTAAGTATTTCCTTCAATCTTTGATTAATTCCAGCATGCTGATTTTATATTTTTCCAATTTATTAGAATTTAAATATACATTCAGTCTTCTAATTTCTTCAAACAAACAATTGTCATTCATTTTAACAGCAGGCACTTCATTCGATAAATATTCAACACAATTTTCTATATCTGCCCAATTTACATGCGATGAAGTCAAAAAGCACCATTGAAGATTTATTTCCTGTTATATTTGTTTCAGACTATTCTTCGGAATATTGAAAACATGTTTGGTTCATCTCTACATAGAGATTAACAGATTAATTCTTTAAAATAATGAAAAGAAGGACAAGTAGGAGGCCACTTTTCGAGGAAGGACAGAACCTATAAAAGGAGGACGGATAGTTGCCTTATAAATAGTCATGTTAAAACTGTTATTTCTTCATTACGTTTGAAACATTTTTGAAACCTTCTAATTTATAGAAATACTGATCTATATCAATTACATTTAAAAGAATAAAAGTTGATCAAAAGTAATACGTTTCTTTTTGCTACGCTCTCATATGCAATGAATAATTTAGAATTGTACACATTTTCAAAAATCGGATTCACTGAAATTCTTGTCGAAGGATGACATTGCTATCGCGTACATCTGTTGAATGGCAGATGTGCACATAATACAAGATTTATTTCCGTTCACGAATGAAATGGAAATGTTGGTCGAATGATGTGACGTGATTACATTTTGGCTTCGATTACATAAATCTTCAACCGAAAAGTTTGAAATTTTGTGAAATGGTTTGGCACAACACTTAGACGTATCTTATGGCACTGTATAAGCCACAGTAACTGGACAATCGCGTGTGTTGCAATTGGAATCCCTAACATTAAATGTCTGAGTTGCAGTTGCATGAAATGACAGTGTCAGAAATCGAAATAACGGTATTATATCGAAAAGGATGAGTTCCATAAATCATTTGTAACAGCTGATGATGCATAGCTATACCATTATGAACAAATTTCACTTTTAAAGTACTCTTCCAGTCTGTCTTTAAAGAAGGCAAAAGTCGTATAATCACAGTGGGAACGCAGATAAAATCACTTTAAATTACTATAAGAATTCAATACAGGTCTGCCGGTGAATCAGCAAATAAATCAAATTGGTCTTATTACGATCAAAACGAAATTGTATAACCATATGTCGAGCACACTACACATTTGAAACAAATTGATTCAACATGATAGTACCCGTCATTTTCCAAAAGTAATCCGTCTTTTAAATTTTTTTTTAAAAAAAAGACGTAGTTTATTCCCATCCACAACAAAATCCTTGTTTTCTCTGTAAAATGTCTGGTTATTCCCAGAAAATAAAGTCCATTGAGATTATGACATGTGTAGGACAGCACTTCTTGTCTAAATAAAGCGATGCAGTTTTAAACAAGTTGCCTTTTAATGGTCCCATATTCTTCCTCAAAATGAGAGGGAATATAGATGGTGGATATTTAAATTCTGGAATGTGCAATATTCTCTATTTCATTTGTCAATTATTTCCACACGCAGCTTATTTATCATCATATTAGTTTAAATATCAAATTTTCATAAAACTCTGCTTGAAAATTTCTGAGTCGTGATTTAAAAATGGTCCTCAAATATTAAAAAGGAGTCTTAAAATTTGACACAAAAATGCTTCTACAACTCATTTTTAAAATTTTTTATACTGAACAATACTTATTTTCCCTCTGTAAAAATTTTGTAGAAAATTTTATGCAAAATCATTATACAATTCTAAATGTTTTATTTTATATACATTCAACATATTAACAATTGTGACCAATACGGACTACTTACGTCATAGTACTATAAACCTATTTTATAAAATTATCCATCCCAGATTAGAAAAATTCAATTTTGAAAATGCGGTAAGAAAAATTACGGATTTTTAAGCGTCGATACCGTATTGATCTTTTTTACCATACTGTGTGAAAAACGACAAAGTATTATGAATGATTTGCTCTAAGTAATTGCATATATGATTCTTTAATGGTCTTCTTCGAACATTTCTGGAACTAATAATCGAAATCAAATGACATTTAGAGCTCTGGAAAAAGTGACCAATCTCTCTGCCTAATTTCAAAAAAAAGGAACTTTGAGTAAGGAGAAAAAATTTAATTTAGATAATCAAGTGTACTTGTAATTCTATTTAGCTTCCTTTGATCCATTATGAGGGGAATGTCAATTTTATTTAACTACAATTTAAATTATGAAAATTAGCAAGGGTGTTATTTAACGGCTGCACTTCTAGCTTCATATCTTGGTTCCACAGCCTGAATGCTATAAGAACTCACACCCTTTGATGGTAGTATTATCCAGCTGCAAAGTTTTCAACTGAGTTTATTGTCTGAAATATTCTAAAAACAGATTCTGTTTTTAATCATCTATATACACTAACGGGTAATTGATCTTCTACCAATTTTAATCAATGAAACAAAAACACCAAATCATAATACTTTTTAAAAAGTAAAAAAAAAAGATTAAAAAAACACGTACAAATTTAAAGTTCGCTCCTTTTTTTGTTATTGTTCCTAAAATGTAATTTGTTTGGGAATAAATATAAATAGAATTGGGTAATTACAAAAAAATATTTTTGAGTTCTTTCAGTAAGTTATATGTATTGCTCTCATCTTTTGAAAAAAAGCTACCAATGTTTGCAAATATTTTTGCCTTATAGGAAAATGTTTTTTCTTTAAAATAAAGAAGCATGAAACACTGATATAAAGTTTTTAACAAGTTATAAAAGTTTAAAATTTTTTAAAAAATGTCATTTTTTACTTGTAATTTTAACTTGTTCCATTAAATACTCGAACTAGTTGATCATTTTGAAAATATGCATGCCATGTGTAATTTTAACTGGGCGTCAAAATTACTTGTGGCAATTGGTATCCACTTTATATGGTGCCTCTTTAAAAAGAAGTACCAGCTTCCAGGGAATGCACTATGTCTTTAATGGGAAAACCACAATTTGTACTAATTAATTATGTTTTAAATTCTTAATATGAAATTAAAATTTCAAATTTGTCCAAGTATGTTTAATATAATTAACAGATTCTGTGATGATTGAACTTCATCCCAAGATTTGTTTTTGTTAGAGGTGTAAAATGGAATGACTCTAAAAACATAAATATTTTTCTTTTCATTTCAAATTTCAATTAAACATATTGGGCTTCACTTATTTGATATCTGGTAACTGGACAGCACGGTGGCTGAAAGGTAGCGTTCTCGACTTGTAAGCCTGAGGTTGCGAATTTGATCCCGGCTGGAGTTCATAGTTTTGATAATTGTGAAATTTGTAGGCACGCATGTAATATGATTATGTGGCATGTAAAAAAATCTTTTACGTATAAATTTGGCCCTGGTATTTCCTCAAAATTAAATCACGCCATTATTTGTCATCCAACGAGAGCTTGAATGGAATGAGGGGGCTGCGGTACCCCAGTGGTTAGGGTATCGGATCATGGCAGGCATGCCATGGGATCGAGCCCAGTACCACTAAAGACCCACTGTGTAGGGAAATGATGCACATAAAATCTGTCGAGAGCTGAAACGTCCTCCCGTTGGTGTGGTGTGGTATTTAAGAGAGCGGTGTGCCAGCTCAGGTATCGTCCACGTCACTTGGTCATGGTTCAAAATTACATGGTCCATAGCCAAAACCCCTTGTGTAGCTGAACAGTGCGACGTTAATATTCATTCATTCTTTCATTTATTGAATGGAATGAATAAATTGAATTGTCAGAATTTGGTTGCAGAAGCCGCTTCTAGATGGCACCATCAAGGAAATGATTAATCTTGAGGACTGGTCGTGTTTTCAATTGAATTAGCTGCCAATATGCATCCCAATTAAAACAAATAACTTTCTCTTTCTTTAATTATCTCATTCGAAAAAACATAGAAAAAATTGTTGACTTATAGAAAATTACATTCTTGTACAAGTCATAAATTTCAGAAATATATAAACTTATAAACATTGTTTTCCCGTGATTTTTGCTAACTTTTTCAGTATCTTAAGAATAAAAATATTTATATTCATAAACACATCTGGATGTGAAATAAATTTGTGGGATTTCCTTTTCTATACTGTGATCAGGAAAAAATCTGGATATTTTTTTATTATAATAAATGAACAAATATTTTCTTCTCCTGCATTCAAAACTTTTTGCTGTAATAGAATTTGCTACTGTAGTAGCTTATTTCTAAATATTATAGCCCCTAATACCTACAAGCGCATTTCCTTAAGAAGGAATTTTGGTCGTGGTTATAGTAGCCATGGTGATTTGCGCATGCTAGACATTTAATGAGTTTGAATCCCAGTGTCGCATAAGAACTACTGTGAATAAGCTCATGCACGTTAAGGCAGTCATGCCTCAAAGTCCTCCCGTTGGCTTGTTATGGTAGTTTGGAAAAGAAGAGTATAATAAATAAAACGTTTTTTCCTTGTATCTTGACCTTGGTCCAAAATTACAAGGCACATTGCCAATATCTCTCTTGTTTTCCTTAAAGTATGACGTTAAGCGTTTACTCACTAAGGAACAATTTTAATTACTTTTGTAATTACTTGGAAATTATAGAGTCAGTCATTGAAAGTAAAAAAAAAAATAATTTTACTTATTACTTATTCTATAACTAGATAATGTTTAAAAACTCTTTCCTTGTATTATTTTTTACTAACTCTCTACTATTAGCATTATGTAGATGCTGTGTGAAAAAGCGATTCAAATTCATCGATTACAGAATCATTGTTTACAACCGTATGAAGTATAACACAGTAATAAGTAATACATTTTAGTAATAGGTAAAAAACATATAGCATTTGGTTATCCAGGTAAAGATATAAATAAAAATGTAATAAATATCTAAGAAAACACTGAATTCCAAGTATTATTTATGTTTGTTAATGGAGCAATGACTGCATAGTCTGGTTTAAAAAGGAATGCGAAATGAAAATACTGTGAGATGAGTGGTGAAATTTTCTTTTATTACTTTGTTTCTAATACAATCTTATCGATTATTATTAACGTAAATACCTATTCACAAGAGTATAAAAAGAAGCAATGTTGAAGCAAGCATAACACTATTTGGGAAGATTCTTGAAGCTCATTTCTGAAAAAGGCTTGCAGAATTGTATAAGTTCACTCTTCTAACTTCACATAATACAATAAACAGCTCTAGCTGAAAATATTCAATTATTTTTCAATGACTCGTGAAAAAAAAAGTCATTAAATCTTCATTCAAATTCAAGAATTTTACAAGGTATCGTCGTAGCTCAGACTAATGTATTTAATCTCGTGTAGTGAACCAAGTCATTTTTAGCTTTCTGATTAAAAAACAAAACAAGTTGTAATTTAAACTGTTTGAGATGGCTCCAGATACCATTTATAGATTGCTTCCTTACATGTTGACATTAAATTTGTTTATGAGACTCATATTTAGTGTAGTATAGCATGTTGAAATTTTAAAAGTAGGGTTTGCAATCCCGTGTTATATTTTTCCGCCCTGGATTTCGCGATCACAATATCCACATCTCGGGATTGGTCCCCGGTGTAGGATTGGACTGTTTATTAAAAATATTTACACATTAGCAGAATTAAAATTACATAATAAAACTGAAAATATAATTAAATATTGGTTTAACATTAATATAATTGAAACAAATAAAAGAGAAACTTAATTCAGCGTAAAAAATAAATAAAGTAGTACATATGAAATTTTTTTAAAAAAAGCATTTCTTCATTTCTCGTGTTTCTGTAAATAAGCTTTTAAAACACACAGCTCGTTCAACGTTTCATCCCTCAAACGGCTTCTTATTTTTGTTACAAACTTTTCCTGTCGAAGAAAATGCTGGTACGTGTATCAACATTACTAGTAGGTGTTATCGTCATTAAATAGGAGTACGGTCTTTTTAGGTAGTCATCCCGTCTCCCTCCATTTTCAAATAAAAAAAAAGAAAAGAAAACATTTCTTTTTGAACTTTTTAAAGACAGTGTCTCAAATATTATGGACTGCACTGCTGCATATACCTATTTGATAACTTTATCTAGTTTTGCTATACTTAAGGATTTTTTATGTATAAATTGATAAAGTTATTGAATCAGAATGTGAATCAATTTCAAGTGTCATCTTATTTGAAATATATAGAAGATAGTGAGTTTCTTGAGTACTGTAATGGGGGTTTAAGTGTCTAAAGTCTCAAGTAGGTCCGCTAATAAATAACGGCATTAAATTTAAAAAATAACTGTGATAAAAACCATTTTCGAGACGTTATTCATATTATTGTGTAAGTATTGCAGTGAGCCACTTAGATATGTGCGACGTTCTCCTATATGAGGAATGAGAGAGCACTGCATATATATATTTTTTCTTAGAAAATTTTGATGAAAAAAGCATTTTTTTAAATATAATTTAGAAAAATTAAGTACCTTATAGCACTTATAATTGCCCACAAACTCGACGGACATATTTCATAAAAGTAATATAAATTTTCTAAAAATTAATTCTTAGAAAATTTTGATGAGAAAAGCATTCTTTTTAAATAAATGAAGAATAACAATTAATGAATTAAGTGAAACATTTAAACGCGCGTCATTGCCTTATTGGCTTTCATTATTTTTTAAGAGTTTTTACGGCTCTGCCCATGTGGGTCTGCTTCTCTTGCGTTCTCAACGTCTTCTCTCGTTCTAATGTCTCTTCTCTCGCTGCCTCTTCCGTCGGAGCCATTGGCCTCTGCTACCCTTCGCAACCACCTGGAAGGGAGAAGCTAATTTGATTGCACTAGCGTGTAGCACCGTCCACTTCACATATATATATTAAAATTAGATTTGAACTCATTACAAATATTTATCAGAGTGAAAATTTAAAACGAAATGGAGTATTATTATTGTTTTGAGTATTTTTTATGCATACAAACATAGATAATTTTAAAAAATAATGCAATAATCTAATATGACCAGTTTTATCTCAAAACTGCATGACAAATTTATACACTGCTGATTGTAAGAAAATGCAACATCATGAATTATTAGGCCCATTTTTAAATTTAGATTATATTTAATTTCAGCAATAAAAAAATGTTATTTTTGGACATCAGAATTAAATTAATTTCGCATCAAATATGAATTATAAGATGTTACGTAAAATCGTAAAGTTTCAGAGCCACCACGCATCCGTGGCGTCTGCATCACCCTCTGAACTGATGTTGAAATCGTATAAATAGAGGGCTGTAGTTGGGCGTAGGAAATTGTTAACGTTTATCTGTTAGTGATGAACGTTTAGTGAGACCTATATATGTAGGCCACATACGTAGAAATAAGGAGAAATTCCCACAACTTACGGAGTTTCCCCGAAATATAATTATCGGCATTCGAGAAGGAGGATTTTCCTATCGCGCAATAGAAGCTCGGGTATAGTGGAACAGAGTGGTGCGTATTGGGAGCAGTGGATCGACGAGCACCTAACAACTCGAAAAACTAGCAGTAGACGACAAATGGTGACATCAACACGTGACGATTGATACCTGATCCGCATGACGATAAATGACCGTAAAGCTTCCTCCCGGCAGTTGGCAGCACGTTGGTCTACAGATGTACTAATACGGGCTTCGTCAATTCGCCGACATATGCTGCACCGTGGATTGCGTGCAAGTGTGCCTTTTATAGGATCCCCCTCAAGGCAAACCATCGACGGTTGCGTCTGCAATTGGCTCATGAGCACAGAGCCTGGCAAACTGATTGACATCTAGTGATCTTTTCAGAAGAATCAGGCATCACAGTTTGTGGCACCATGATGGTCTCATTCCTGTTAGACACTATACCAGAGTGAAAGCTGCCTTCCAGAGTGCATTATCGAACGGCATAGTGGCCTAAACAAATAAAGTTATGGTTTAGGGTGTGATTTGGTAACGTGGACGACCCAATTTTCTTCGAATTGATGGTAATTTCAATATATCAACAAGTACTTCCTTCAAGTCAGTGGTTCTCAAACTTTCACTACTGTCGACTCAATTTTCAATCACAATTTTTATGGCGCCCCCCCCCAAATAATAATGTATTGAATGCAATAATATTGCCCTTTTTCGCGCTAAAGCTACAATACGATCATATAAGCCGTACAAATTAACAAGATAAGTATTAAATTTTGTATATGCTACTTTTAAGTAATGTACATTTTTATTTGTTTACTTTTTAGTTCGATTCACTATAAAAGCATGTTTTTCAGTTTGTTTTTAAAATATAATTTATTTTATAATTGTTTCTACTATACATGATAAAAATCATAATTCCAGTGAATAATTTAACTAAGAGAAAAAAAACTTATCTACTTTCAAGGACTTTTCAATTTTTCTTTGATAATTTGAGAAATTCGAAACTAGCTAAAAGGAGCATTTGAAAATTTCAATTCAACTCAAACGTTTCATGTATATCGCTTTTCTCATATTTACTTTCACTATCTTGATTAATATCAAAAATTTCAGCAGGATCTTCAATTGCTTGGTCAGTTTCAACTTACTTCAATAGAGATGAAAGATGCCCATTTTTTCATATATTCTGCTCATTTACATTTATAAACGATAATAAGTCATACAACACAGCAATCAAAACCACAAAATTGTTCTTGGGAGAAAATGTAGCTTCTTCATAGAAAATATTTTTGAGCAAAAGTGGTCGTGCAGGGAACTCGATCAAAACAAGTACCTTGAACTGTAAAAAAACGTTTGCTACTCTCAAAAAAGAGGCATATTTGTGACAAAATTCATTTTGGTTCCCATTAAGACTGTCTAATATGAGGATACTGTCAATGTCACTGTAAACGAATAAACAGTTTTCCCAGAATTAATGATTTTGTGAGCCTGGTTTGACTCTGCGCCTCATGCGACAGCTCTCATGTTAAAAGTGCATTCAGTATGAAAATATCGGTGTCAGTTCTAAAAAATAATCGTGCAAAACTTTTTTCATTATGCATTTATGTTTCAGAATACTTTTAAAAATACATCTTGGCCAAATAATTCTTCAAAGTGCTCAATATGCTTATCCGTATACCATAAAACTCATTTACGTGGAAAACAAGCTACAGAAAAATACTTGTTTACAACTTTCCTTAAAGAAAAAAAGAGATCGAGTTAAACATACCAGTAAGTTTGAAGGTCAGATATATGATAATGAAAAGTGGTATTTTAGGGGTTAAAAGAAACGTAATAAAAAAACTCTCTTGTGGGATTACAGCAAAACAAACAAATGTCTTATTTGGTTTTAGGAAGAAAGATAGGTAATGAGCGTTTGAAGTGGAATCTTCTGAAAGTGGAAAACCAGATGATATAGATAAATTATATCAGTGTAAATGTGTATTTTTATTTTGTCAGCAGGCATTTTTGTTTTACTTCATTCCAAAAAATTATTTTTTAAACCTTTTATTTTCAATATTCTCGCGCCTCCCAGGGGGTGCGCCCCACAGTTTGAGAAACGCTGCCTTAAGTGCTACAGCCCAAAGTATTTCCCTTCCTTTAAGGCATCTATGACGCTATATTTCAGCATGATAATGCGCGCCCACATGTTGCAAAGACTGTTCGAGGATTCTGTTCTGCCCAACACATGCAACTTATTTCCTGGCTTTCTTATTCGCCGGGTATGTCGCCTATTGAGTACGTGTGGGATTTCGTTGGTCGGTGTCTCGCTCGTGATCCACGTCTTACAGCTTCAAAAGACGAACTTTTGCTACGCATACAAGCAATATGGAAATCTCTTCCACAATCAGACATTTAAAATCTGTTGGACTCTATGTCACATTGTATAGCAGTACTTATTGCCGCGCGTGGTGGCTACACCAATTAATATTGTTTTTTTTCCTTTGAAAATTTCGTTATTTATTTGTACTAATACAAGCTGTTTGTGAATTAAATTTCATTTAACTCGATGATTCCTTCATGGTGTAGCAGATTTTACAAACAGCAGCTCAGTAATGAAGCGTAATGCAGCGGAGCGTCGCTACAATGCAATACAGCTCACTTCTAATTATGTATGAAAACAGAAACAACGTGATAAAATATGAACAATTATGGGATGTATTTGTTGTAAGACAATACATTTATAATAAAAGTATTGCACAAAACAATCGTATTTTGTTAATTTATAAAGAATCTTGTGGGCCATGGGTAGGCCAAACCTGGACTAAACATGTCTAAGAGAAGTCTATGAATAAGTCTATTGGATATAATAGTGTTTATGAGTTTCCGGATTGCGTCAAGCTCACATATTTAAAACTGCTTTACATAAGGCACCTGGATGGAAATAGACAATGTAGAACGAAAGATGGATTATGTAATAGAGTTTGGTTATTAATACCTCAACAAATTCAATTTATTCCTTGTTATAATTTATGTTTCTAAGGATTTTACTAGTACATATGTTTGTAAAATTACTTTAAAGTTTAAGCCATTATGTGTTATTTTTTAAAATATAACATAATATTGCATTCCATTTAATGATTTCATCCATGACAATGCATTGAAAGAAATTATTAGTTATTAAAAAACTTGTCTGTCTCTATTATAAATAAGATTTTCTAAGCATATCTGTTACAACAACGTGTTTCAATTCACTGAAATGGAATTGAATTTAAAAGGGACAAATCTTTTCACTCCATCTGGGTCGTAAGGTTTTTAGCTATGGCTTTGACTCTATAAGTAACTGTTTTTCCAAATAAGCTTTAGATTTAAAAAATATATTTCTCTTGTCAGGAGAAAAACAATACAAACTTTAGCATACAATGTTTAACAAACTGTCCGTAGAGAATTTCAGTATTTTTATCGATATTTTATGTTATAATATAACTTGTATGTCTGATTTCTTTCTAAGAATTGTTTGTTTCCTTAAAAAGAAAAGTTTGGAGATGTAATAATTTTTTCGATGATTTTTTATTTTTCATTTCCTGTCGTATACAACAAAGCTTTGTTACTGGAATTTTCATCTTAGAATCGGAGAAAAATATTGTATTCCTTGAAGACTGATAGAATTTCATTCAAGAAATGGCGAAGCGGTTTTTATCGTCTACTCTAATATACCTGAAAAAGTATACTTCCGACTAAGTTAATCTTTGAAAACATGGTACTATGAGTCAATTATGTCTTAATACACAATTCAAGATGAATTAAATTTTGAAAATAAACAATTTAACTTTACGGTACCTAAGACATTATTATTTTTAATAACTTCATCACACAGTCTTTCGGCATTAACAAAATACAATTCGCAATTTCCCCGGCATTTTTCTTTCATTCAACGTCAAATTCCCTCCTGAACGTATTGCCAAACCGTTAATTATTTTTCAATGTGGTTATTCGTACTAGTATTTTACCTTACTCTTTAATTATTGCATACTCATAAATGGCAAATTTAACTTCTTTAACTTTAAAGATTTAAACATAAAATTTGTGACGAACTGTACGGAACCTTTCCACTAATCTTCTTAGACGTCTTTCTGGGGAATATAAATTCGCGTTTATTTCCGATCAACTCCAAAAATAAGTATGGGATATTTAAATTAGATAAGGTATTTAAGTCGAGGGTTGCGAGATAGCAAGAGAGATGATGGTAGGCTATTGAGCCAGTAACGTTATACGCATTACTAGAAGATTCAAAGAGAATAGATTCGTGAAGACGTCGTGCTGCTAGACGTACCAGAAAGCTGATATAAGCAAGCGGTAAATATAATTCACGTACGCTTAAAGTAAGCATCAGTTTGAGCTACTTAGTTAAAGTTAATGACAGTTAAGAATTCGAATACGGGTGTTTCTTGGATTTCCTATTTCGGTAAACCTTACTTGAGTTGAGCTAGATTATTAATTAATTGTATTCTTAGTAATTTAATTCAATATAAAGGCAAATCCCTTTAAACGACGTAACATTATTGTATTATATGTTATCAGAGATTTTTGAGGAAATTATAACAAAATAAATAATATTATTATTCAAAAGGGCTCTTGGTGGTTCTTTGCCTCAAATTAATCTTGGTGTTCAAGGTGTGACCCAGGGGGGTCATCACAACCTATAAGTGCAGAAATCCTGTACTACTGTAATTCTAAAAATATCTAGTAATATTGTAAGTAACTCAACGACAGGTATTTATAATAACAATTAACATTCGAAACAGCTATGAAATCTGTTTCGGCAGTGTATTAGTAATAAATGAAAGTCATGAACAAGTTGTGTAGAGCAAATAAAATTTATGTATATGTTACCGATAAAGTGTGAATTCCGTTATTTCACAGAATAACTAGGTATTTCATAAAATAACTGGATCAGTTAGTTAAAGTATACAAAATTTTCAATTATACGATTTGACTAATTATTCTGTAGAATAACGATTACTTGATTGTTTAAATATGAAATGCAACACTCGAAAATTCTTTGAACCGATTCTAGCTGCTTTTCAATGACGTTTGTGTGTGTACGCGTTACTTCATTGATTTTAGATGTAGAACTTAAATGGTGAATTTATGTAAGTTAGCGTTTTACAATTTTAATTAGAAACAAACATTTCTGCGACATATTTTGAAGAAATGACTTCTGCAGGGATGGGAGACCAAAATATAAATAAGAAAAATTTAATGCTAATAATGAACGTAAAATTTATTAACTTCGATATCAGAAGTAAAACGCATTAAATAAGCACAAAGAAAAGTACCCACACGTGATTATTGATTACTCCAGCATTATAATATTCTTGAAGTTCAAGGAGTAGAAATGTTAATTTTGCCAGTAATAGAGATGAAAAGCATAATTATTTTTCTTTTTGCTTAAATAATGTTAACAATAGGAGCAGTAATAAATTATGTCATCAGCCTTTCCTTATTATTTATCAATTAATCCTCCATAATAGGGATAAATGTATTTTGAGACGCTTTAGCTATTAATGATCAATTAATTTATAACAAAAACTGTGAAGGCGTTAATTTTTCACTTTAACGATCTGTCATTAGTTATTTCACAGAATAACTAGTTAGTTCATAGAATAAAACTAGATAAAGTATGAAATTTTTCATCTATTATATAATTTAACTAACTTGTTTAGTTATTTCATGAAATACCTAGTTATTCTATGAAATAACTGAATTATACATTTAACTGTAACATATACATACATTTACGAATTTGCAGAATTTGCATACAGAAAGACATTCATGTACGCATTTTGTTGTGTTACTTCGGGAAAAAAAGTTATTTGCATCAGCTTAGCAGAAATAAATAAATAAATAACGAGGATAATCAACACAGTAATCTTAAATTTTTAAAAAAAATCTCATTTATTTCTAAATGAATATGTCTCACAAACTATGCGCATATATAATATAAAAACTTTTACTTTATGTAACGAAGTCAGGATACTAAGCACTGTAACGGTAAGTTCAACAAAAAAACTAATGAGTTTTCATAAATGAGTCTCGTACTTTCAACTTTTAAGCAACATTTAACTTTACAGAATTGCATTTTTACTCTCAATCTGCATGTTCATTCATTAAATTTAAATTTAATGTTCCAAAAATGTACTTTCTTTTACTATTTAATTTACAAAACTTCCAGTGAACTTCTATTGGCTTATACGAGATTAAAATCTTTTGTCTTTTATTTTTCAGCTGCGTAGTGTAGATAATTGTGTCTATGCAAGTTGAGGAAAATTATAACAATCATTATTCTTACGACATGATGCAGAAACCGTTTACTAAATTACCTTAAGTATTAAAATTTAATGCAGGGTAAAATCGAGATACATGATAAGCTTAAGCTTTGATGATTATTGCTCAGCTTAATATTCGTTGTAGAGGAGGATTATTGCTTCAGAACAGTACTCTTAGAGCTATTAATTTTAAAAATATTTTTTTTCTTAAAAGAAAATACTATTTTGCAAGTTTCAGACTCAAAAATTTAGATTTTGATAAAGAATTGTTTCATCGTTTTAAAGTATCCGACTACGTTCGGAACCGTGATTTTTCAAAAGCGTATAAATGGATAATATTTATGATATTTAGTGTCATTTAGATTAGAAAACTTATATAAAATTATTTTAAGAATAATATTACAATAAAAATTTGTTTAAGTACAATATTTTGACAAAAAATGAAAATAGAATGACCAATTTTCAAAATATTCTCCTTTCATGAAAAATGCTTCTATTATAATAATATTTTGCCTGAATATAACTCAGACCTCTGTACAGAAGCTGAACTAGAATTTTTTTAAAATATATAACTTAGAAGTGGATTTATCCTTATATTTTACTACAACAGGGGGAGGAATTTTAAGAAAAAAATGCCGATAATTATTACAATTTGTGGTAACTCTGAAAATAATGTGAATTTTTTAAAAAAATTCTTGTTGAGCCTCTGTTCAGAGGTCTGAGCTGTATACAGGAAAAATATTATTACAATAGAAGCATTTTTCCCAAAAGGAGAACATTTTGAAAAAAAGGTTATTCTAATTTAATTTTTGCCGAAATATTGTTGTTAAATAATTTTTTCTTGTATCACAATGTCTTTAAAACAATTTTATACTTGTATTCTAATCTCAGTGACACTAAATATGAAAATTATCCATTTATGTGTTTTTTTATAATCACGGTTCCGAACGTAATCGGATACCTCAATTACATAGCCGAGTAAGATGAAGAACACGGGCATATAATATGGCAAGCAAAGAAAACAATATAACAGCATATATTAAGACACCCACGAGTATTCTTTTTGCTGCAACGGTATTGAATTTTAATTGCGAAGTTCGCTTTCCAGCATGAACTTTTAAAAAAAGAGATTGACTGGAAATGTGACCCGGGTTAAAAGATAATTGAATTTATCGCCCTTGACAACAGTTAATATCACCAAGGAACCATCGCGAAATCTCTGAGATTTGGTATCTACCATGAGTCTATATAAGGGACCTTAGACAAAGAGTTGGAGATTAGAGTTTAGCCGTGTGCGTTGACTGCGATAAACGAGAGAGTTTATCTATATTTATTTCTGCCAGTTGAACCATTCTAGAGAGCTGTTTATGAAGCATTGTAAAACGGGTTGGTAACGAGTGTGTTTTATACTAACTGAACTTTTAAATATTGCGTTGTGTATATACATCGATTTGTCTTCATATAGTTCTTTGTTCCCCTTCATCCACTAACAAATCTGTTACAGTTCCAATAATTGGAATATCCTGCTGTTTTTTTTTATCTCCCCTAAGCAAATTTGTAACTGTAATAACAAATACATTTTTAAAATGTGTAATGGGCTATCTCACGTCGTTTCTTCTTAGAATTGATTTAGGTTTTTTTTGTCTACTGAAACTTTTAACAGCCATTTTCTAACAAGAGAAACATGCTATGCAGATTTGATGACATGGAAACATGATATGCATTACTTTAGGAATGTCATTTGAAGTGGATCTAGAAAAGAAAGAAAATTTTAGCGAATTGTATTGCTGGCTTCCGTTTCTTTTGCGTTCTTTTGCTTCCCGTTGATTTTTTTTCAAGAAATATATTTTAGGTATACTCCGAGGCTCAGCGAATGTTTACAAAGATTGCAGCAGTGACATACAAACAATTCTGGTTGCAACATACGAAAAAAAATATATTTTATAGTGCGTGATTCTTGATATTCCCTTCATACACTTAGATCAAATGATAAGTAAATAAATATTTTGTACGTATTGTTTTTATTTGCTAACAGCAGCACTTGATGAATGCATCAGTCGCTGAAGCGAAAACACTCCACACAAACACACAATGAGTGACAACCAAATAGGATCAATAAAACTAGGAACCGAAGAACATAAACATAAACACAATCAGAAGGTCCGTCAGATGGCAGAGATTGTAACTGCTGTCTGGCCGTCAAGTATGTATCGTAGATGTTAGCAGAGAGAGTAGGACAAATATATTCAGGTGCTCAGAATTAATAAGAGAATTCTCCCTGCACATAAAAATAGAAGGACTTTTAGGCCCGGTTTATTGCAACCACATGCCGTTTTATGTGATCTTGTATCTTATTTAGCGTTTATCTCCAAGACTTATTATAAATTTGTTCTTTTAAAAAAGTTTCACACATATCGTTTTCACTATATTTTTAATAAATCGGCTAACAGTAAAGCACGAAATTCTTTTCTAAAGGCACTAAAAAACATTAGCGTCTTTTTAGCTGAAAATCAGTTCTCCCATTGCTATAGATACCATATTGAAAGGGAACCCATTGTAAAATGATGTCATTTCGCAGGGTTAAATGTAATCCGAAATTCTCTATACACAGTTTTTAATTCAAGAGGCAGAAAAATCCAGAGATGTCGCAGCTTGTATTGCAGAAATTGAGTCAGAAAATATAACGACTTTCTGAAAAGCCTCTTTACTAGACAATAAATGTTGAATAATCACTGTAGTAGCTTTTACTTCCTCTCTCTCTCTCCTCAAACGGATTTGAGCTTGGACCATAGTTTGGATGAAATGCAAATAGTTGTAAAAAATTCCCTGGGCTTACGTTGCTATCTAGATCCTGTCATGATTCATCAGTATAAGCCAGTGCTTCTCAAACTTTCATACTGTCGCGCTCACTTTTCGATCACAATTTTTATCGCATCCCCCTTACACATTAATAATGTACTGAATGCAATAATAATACCTTTTGACGCAAAAGATACAATAGGCGATCTTAATTATAAACCATACAAATTAGTAACATAAGCATTACATTTTGTATACTACTTTTAAGCAAATAAATAAATAAAATAATAGGATAATTATTATGCTATTTTACCTTTCTCTATTTTTTAAATTGAACTTATTACAAAATGTGGTGGTTGCTTAGAAGACAAAATATAGATATCTGCTAAGTATAGAAAAATATCTCAGAGAGTCAATTTCTAATCATAAGCATTCCTTATAAAAACTTTGCTTTGAAAGGCAAGCCCATGGAAGTCTTTAATACTTATTAAACTTGTTGTTAATTTAGTATTAATTAATTATAAAATACTCTGTGCAGCACTGATACATTAAAATTATACCGGCTGAAGTACCCGTTCTTTGCCGAGTTCATTTATAAGAAAATAAAATATTATTGATGTAATCGCTTAATTGTAAGGAGAGCAAAAATTACAAAAATGTAAAATGGTTTTTTTAAATGGTTGCTCAAATTATAATTAGTTTTAAGTGAATTGTAATTTTAAGTCTAACAGAATTAGCATTTAGAATTGATGTTGAATGATGGACAATAAAAAAATTTCTGATGAAGAATAACTGTATCATTTTTAATATTTAAAGCGAAAAGTCTTCAACATGTTTTAACCCGGGAGCAGGAGCGCACTCGATATGGTCGAGAGGGGTTATTGAGTCACCCCAATGCGTTTTTTTTAATTATTTTATTGTACACGATACAAATCATGATTCCAGTGAATAATTTAACTAAGAGAAAGTTTACTTACCTACTTTCAAGGACTTTTCAATTTTTCTTTGGTAACAAATAAACAATTTTGCCAGATTTAATGATTCGTAATCTTTGTGTCCCGCGCGACCACTTCCGAGTAAAAAGTATATTCATTATGATAATATGTATGTTACAGCAAAAAAAATGTGTAAAAGGTTTTTCCTTATGCTTTATATGTTTGAGAATACTCATAAAAATAAGTCTTGGCCAAGTAATCCTTCAAAGTGTTCTCCGTAGTTTTCCACATACCATAAAACTCTTTTGCATGGAAAAAAGCGCAACAGAGGAATACATCAATTACAACTTCCCTAAATGAGAAACAAACAAATAAGTCATGGGTGATAACTAACTGTACCAATAACTTAGAAGGTCAAATAGATTACAGCTATAATGTACAGTATTTCAAAAATAGTGACAGTGATGAATTTTTTTATGTTCCTAAATTTTTTCGATTCTTGGTCTGGGATCTGTTTTTTCTCTGAAAGAGTAGTATGTTTGGTTTAAAAAGAAAACGTAGTAAAAAAATCTCTCATCATGGGATTACAGCAAATCAAATAAAAGTTTTTTTTATTTGGTTATAGGAGCAAAGATAGCTAATTAGGTATTGAAGAAGTTTTTATTTTTGATGACTTAATATCTCGAACGCGCGCCTATAAATTATATCAGAGTAAAAGTGCGTTTTTTATTATGTCTGAAAGTATTTTGGTTTAATTCATTACAGTGAAATAATTATTTATAAAACCTTTTATTTTAGATATGCTCGCGCCCCCTTGTAAGGTTATCGTGTTCCCAGGTGATGCGCCCCACAGTTGGAGAAACACTGGTATAAGCCGAAAGCCAGGCTGTGGATATCTCTAAACGCTTTGTTTAGTAAAATGGCTATTACATCTACTTATTCAACTGGTATAAGTCAAAATCTTCAGAATAAGTACAGAATTCTTTTAATGATAAAAACTTTAGTGGTTTCATCGAAACTGTTTAAATCGTCATCTTGAAAATAGAGAAGTGTATTGTGTTTAAAATTTAAGCATTTTCATGGTTAAAAGAGACCTCCCCACCAAAAAAAAATCTCATTTAATATTTCATCGTTTTACCTTACAGTTACATACTGACCTTTTGTAATAAGAGATAAATAAGTAGCTTATTTGAAACAGAGAAATCATAAGGGTCATAAAATAAAACTAGGATAGGCTGAAAAATATATTTGTACCTTGTCAATTTCTTATACTTTCAGTTACAAACGACAAAATAAGAATTTCTGTAACATCCAGTTTTGTGATAAACAACAAATTTTTCTTAGTGTCTGTTCAAATATGAAAATTGCATTTCTCGGAAAATCTTTTGATCTATTAATGTTTTAAGAACGTAATACATTGTCATTCTTTTCATGGTACTATGTCAAACTGTGATGTTTTATTTTTTACTATTATTAAACTTTTGCTATATTCTGTTAGAATAAATATTTCAATACACTCACTTCAAGTCAGCTTTTGAGTATAAGTGCTCTTGGATATTTTTCTATATAGAACATAATTATTGCTTTGGGCTATATTAGATTTTGAATCGGTTTTAAAAGAAATTTTGAATTAATATTTTATTTTAGAAATATATTCAATAGATTCCATCGAATTCTCACAAATAATGCCCCATTATGTTATAATTTTTGAAAGTATTTAAAATATAATGTAATAAATCAATATATATATATATATATATATATATATATATATATATATATATAAAGTGAGAGTGAAAAAAGTAAATTTTCTCATATATTATATATATATATATATATATATATATGACAGGCCCCAGGCCTGCTGGTAAAAAGTAAGAGGGGCATCATCTTCACAATATTCCTTTATTACGCTTTCATCATATATAATCTAACATGGCGGACCTTTTGCCGCGCAACCGGGTGTTACCAAATACAACATCGCAGCGAGGAGACACCAGCCAAGTCCTTCCTTAGTATGCGTTCGCCTTCGTCAGCGCTCGTTGCTCCTTTTAACAGGCTTGTTTACTCATAAATCCTTACGCGATGGTAAAGAGTTCGCTCTATTTTCATTTATTACTTCCTTTAATTTTGAACCTAAACTTTTCAAACCTGACATATATATATATATATATATATATATATATATATATACTAATTCTCTGAAAACAAGAGATAAGCTTTCATCAATCGCATTCGAAAAAAACACAGAGAGAGTAAAAGATCATACAATGGAGGACATTAGATTAAAAATTATAAAATGGATGCTAAATTATTATAAATATTTCAGCAGCTAATATTTAAAATTATTCATATAAAAGTGGGGTTGATGATGTTTTTTTGGCCTGCCAACCTTCTCCCTTTATGTAAATAATACTGAGCAAAAACCTATTGAAAGTAATGGTTAGGAATATCTAAATCCATTACAAAATAGAGGTAACTTACCTAAAAATTGCACTTGAAAATTCAGAGCCCGCGCTAAATCTGAGTGCAATAAATAAGTTATTGCCCGATTCTGGACCCTAATGCACATTCAAAGCATGTGAATGGCTGAAATGTAGCATTTAACAAAAGTATAAAAAAATAGAAACAAAAATTAATAAAACAATAATTAACAAATTTAGTGGCACTAGAGTATATATGAATTAAATAATACTAATAATTAATTTTAACTAATAATAGAATATGAAGGTAACTATAACTATGAAATGTGTAAATTTATAGTTTTGAACTATTATTAATCTAAGAAATTTAATCCCTACAATTTTGAATAGCTTTATTCATATGTATACATTAAATTTAATTTTGTCTCACTTCTTTTTCAGTTTAAGTATTTCTGATAACTTAAATTTCACATTCTTAATTTTAAAAATGAGACCTAATTAAATCTAAAAACAGAAACACTACAGAAGAATCAAATGTAAATGTATAAATATCAACATGAAAAAAAATAAACACGCTGCCTTTAACCAAAATAGAATTTACAAAATGAACACAATTGTGACTACACAAAAAATGAGAAATTTATAAGCTGAAAAAGAAATGATATAATTAACTCTAAGCCACATTAATGGTTCTGGATAATTGAATAAAATATAAGCAAAACGAAAATGTACATCAAACTAATTTAATTTAGTTACTGAAAAAATAAAAAAAAAGTAGGTTTAGCTTGAAGATCGATACATTTTTCTCCTGGAATACAGTTTTAAAAAAAAAACTGTAAGAAATATTAAAAATACAAAAATAAAAAAAAAATGCAACTTACAAAGAAAATGATGCAGCAGATTACTGCTGAAAAAAATGTAAAATTTTTAGTTGGTATCTCAAACTTTTGAGCGCAAATTTCTAAAGCAAATACACTGTGTTGTCAAACGAACAAACAAAAATCCAGTTGTTGAAAAAAAAATGGAAAAATCTCTTAAAATTTTAATTTAAAAAAATCTAAAGGGAATTTCGAAAAAAACTCTTCGTAGTGCACATCATCAGGACCTAGAATAATTAATTATGTGTCAAGTTTTATACTTCTGGGTTGCTTGGTTTGGGCGGTAGAGGTGAAATACACCCGCTTATTCACTCTTTTATTAATATAGATGAGAAAATTTACTTTTTCACTCTCACTTTTTCTCCCTTAGTGAATAACCATTTGAAAATTATGCATTTAGCAAAATATCAACTATGTATTCCCTAGGAATACATTAATTATCTTATTAATAAACTCTGTAACCTAGAGAAAATATATTTATAATGTCATCTACCTTTTGTCTCCTCCTTCTACCTATTCTTATACACATATAAACATAATAATAATAATAATAATATAACTATATACCTATATTTAATTTTTTCAGGGAAGGACAAGCCTAATTAGCATTGTTTAATCAAAAAGTTATCAACAAACCAACAAGTAACATCATCGTACGATAAATCAAATGTTTTTCACAAAGTGAATATTTGAGTGAATTTCTACAATAAAACGATTGATTTCAGTGCGTAACCACTCTGTTGCGATTCCAAAGCATCTGGACTAATCTGTGACATGGTGAGTTATCGGCCGTTAAGAAACAAGGCATGCAGTGATGTGCGCAAATGTTTCAAGATAGAGAATCTACGCAGCAAAACCGTAGTAGCAGAGCATAACTAACGGGAATATTGATGACGTCCAATAATATTTTTTTTTATTTAAAACGTTCATAAATCTTTTATTTGAAAGTGAAAAATTATATATATCATATAATACAAATTTGTATATTATATAATAAAAATATGTTTATTATTTAAAATAGAAAATAAAAATATGTACTTATATAAAAATATATATATATTATAATATTTATGTATATATTATAGGTATTTATTTTATTTCAAAAACCCATCACTTACATGGAGCGACTAGTTTAAATAACTAAATTTTTATATTAAAAAATGCCAAATGCATATTTATATGTATTAATAAAATATTTTATTACTTCAAAATGTGCTTAATCCTTAATATTTTTTATATGAACAACCAAAAAATTTTTCGAAATCCAAATTTTCCCCATCTAGCTAGCTAAACATGGCAGCATATCATTACTGTAACATAACCCAATATATATAGGTAAACAATTTCTTGCCAACATGAAAACAGCAGCTTTACTCGCTTAGTGTTACTCACCATTCGTGCAGGTTTATGATGGATTATATCTATCTACATGTCCAAAAATTGTTTTTAAACTTGGTAGTGATGAATTCTCTAAATGCATTTCCCTCAATAATATAATTTTTTTAAGTGTTATACCTTTATTAAAAACAGTTAAAAATCATTTATTAAATATATTAATTGACGAAACAACTTCAAATCTTTATTTTTTCAAAATAGAACCCAGCTTTTGAAACCTACTGAGACATTTGCCAAAATAAAATCGTAAAAGACATTTTACAACCTATACAAATGATATCTTATTCCAGATTATTGCATGCATAAAAATACAAATTCAATTATTTCTGCGGTTTCTTTTAGAATGAATTTATCAACATGGATATATTTAAATACCACCATTTATTACTGGCAGAAACACAAATATTACTAAACTTATTATCAACAAGGAACACACAGAAAAAACAATAGAAGTTTTTATTCTCACACAAAGTTAACCTATCGGATCTGGTCTCGCAGGATTAAATTACAGGAAGCGAAAACAAAAAAAATCGCAATGGTAAATTTATTCTTTAATCAGACTTTACTTCCAACCCAAAGTTTTCGACGCAAACAACGTCATCTATCAATGATTTCTTATTTTCTAAAAGGTATTCGATATCTTATACATAAATTATCATTTTCTTAATAAAAAACAAACAATGTGGTTCGTCCCACATTTCTCCAAAGAATTTCAACTTGATATCTTAAATTCATTAATATAGTCTTTTTCTAGTAAAATCTGCGTTTATATTCTATAAGAATTATTAAATATCATCAGCTATTATTTTTAAACTGCGGAGACAAACTACATCCGTATTAACAAGCTGAACAAAATGTATTACAGATTTAATATTGCTGTAACATTTCAGAAGGCTACAAGCTACTTCTATCGGAATTTCTTCTTCGCTTTCTTATAGCTTGAACATTTATTCTTAGTAATCTCAAGAGATTATGATAAGCAAAAGAAAAAGAAGTAATTATACTATTCGCAGGTATAAGACAAGAAATTCCCAAAATATCTCTTCCTTGTATGAGAAACCTGCTTAAAACAAAAAAGACAAAATTCATTAATTTATTTTATGATGCTTCAGGAGTAGTAAGTTGTATTGCGCTATAGTTTTCTGTTTATTATTGCTCAAATGTGGATTTATTTTGGTCATAAAAGCATAAAAGTTCTGATTTGAAAAGGTGAGAAATGGTTTGATAAATGTTTCCGGGCATGAAACATAAATGTGTTTTTATCGTTCAATCCGTGATTTAATGCATTAAAGTCTTAAAAGAGATTAAAAATAAATTACATACAAATAAATTAAACGCAAAGTGCAATAATCATCCGTTCTACTTTTTACTGTAGCATTAAATCTAGCATCATAAATTGACTTCAATAAAATAATAAAAATTAATTATACAGATGTACTCAAATTATTTCATCCCTTTTCACTGAACTTTCCTATCATCTAAAATTTTGTCCGCGAAAAAAACATCAGAATAGAAACTGATATTTACATTTAAAAAATATATGTATTTGAATGGTACTTAAATGCGTCAGTTTAAATCATCTTTTTGCTAAGACATAAAAATATAATTTGAGTTACCGTAAAATCCGGCGTATAACGCACACTTTTAATACAAGAAATATGATCGAAATTTACGGGTGCACGTTATACGCCGGGTATAAAAAGAGTTTGAAAAACGAAAAAAAAATTGAATATAGAAAAAATAGACTTCTATAAATATCGAAATATACTGTTTATTTAAATGAAATGACATTTCTTACGAACTTAAAGGGTTGTATTCTAGAAGTATACAATTTTTTTAAAAGTCTGCAATAATACCTCAAATAAATGATTTCAAAACATACGAGCACTACATACGTGCATTCTAAGTTTCTTCGTAAAATAAGGGGACACGCGTAATATAGCAAATGTATCTAAAAATTAAAAATACAACTTCAAAGTATGGGTGCGCGTTATACGGAGGTGCGTTTTATACGCCAGATTTTACTTAAATGTTTTAAGTAAAAATGTAAGTAATGTTTTAATGTAATGTAATTTAAGTAATGTTTTTAAATGTAACTTAAATGCTTTAAGTGTACTACTCTTAATGAAAATTGATGAGCATTTTAATGAATTTAATATTTTCAGTTGAAAGATCAGCAAAATTAAATAGGTTTGAAAACATTTTCACTTCATGGGAACGATTTTGAAATTAATTTTTATCTATAAATGCCTTATTTTTTGTGGTTATTTGCTTCTATTTGATAGCATTTACTCTTGACAATAGCTCTAGCTCGAATTTACTATTTAAGTAACTTTTTTTTAGCGGCGTAGTATTAATATTATTCCATTCATCTTTAAAAGTTTTCAAAGTACGTTCAGAGTGTTCTTGGATGCAGTTCTCCTAAGACTCGTTTTAATAAGCGTTCAGAGTGTTCTTGGATGCAGTTCTCCTAAGACTCGTTTTAATAAGCGTTCAGAGTGTTCTTGGATGCAGTTCCCCTAAGACTCGTTTTAATAAGCCGAAAGCACAAAAGTCCATTGGGAGGGCATCAGGTGATTTAGCAAGTATTCCATCAAATGGGATATACTTTATTCCTGTTTATAATTCTTTCCTTGCTAAATAAGCGACAGTTGGCTAAAACATGTCACTAGAGACTTTATCCATTTGTAGCAAAGATTTTCAATGTCCTTTCCGTATAAGGCTGGAATATCTTCTTCGAAAATTTGCTTAAAATATTCTGCTGAAAGTAGAGTGTGAATTAATTTTGCCTTTACTTGAGACATTTTTTTATTTGTAATTCGCCATTCAAGCAATATCCAGCAACTATCATGTCTCCCATTGAGAACTTTTTTGTACACCGAAGAAGCTATTACTCGCCGTCATTTCCGTCAGTTAAGAAATAGGAAATTAATCATTTTTACAAACATTTAAATACAACCAAATCTGATCTAGAGTGTTACCACAAATTTCTTTCTTACAGAAGCTAGGTGATTTTCATATAACTTACTACAATTTGTTTCCTTCAGCAGTATATTTAGGCAAGCTTAATATTTAAATATATTTTTTTTTTACTTTTAATCCTTATGAATGATTTTACTTAAAATACCGGAAACATTCCTATTTTTGATGCAATGAATCTTTGCGACGACAAGTTTTCTTTTTTGGCCACTTTCTTGATAATTCCTGCGTTCGAACAGTCTTACGATGAGACCTCGAAGTCATGCTTTCATTTTCATTTTTACCTATAAAAAAAGACATTTCTTTTATCTCATATTTAACAAATTATAAATACATTTCTTTTTAAATGAAGTAATCGAGATTTTTATACCGCTTTATAATCTGTTGATGCGAATATTTCTCCTCGGAAAACACAGCATACGAAACCATCAAGCCAACTATCAATTTTATGTATACCATTTTCAAAATAAATTTAAAAATTCATAAAAAAATTTTCTAAATAAATTTTAAATTTCATTAAAAAGAAAACAATAGCAGATATTTTCTTGTCTCAATTATGCCCTTAATTACATGTGCATGCTTGTTTAAAAAGAAAAAAAGCAATTGTAGTAGACCAAGTACATCCTATATAATGCGGATGATTTTTTTCAAAATAAATAAAGAATGGGAAAACTTTTAAGAAAAATAACACGTTAACCATTAAGTACTGTACATAATTGGTTTGATGAACATGCAGGTACTTCACTTTGTTGAGTTGACACCTTTACAATATTCTGATATTATTCCTACAGATCATACGGGGTATGAAAGTGAAGCAACCATTCGATATCTAGATTCCCAATAATTCACTTTCACACTATTGGGAAATACTGTTTTTCAAGAATGAAGTCAGACTTCACAAACAACTTATAAACACATTGCAGAGTCCATGCCAATAGGAATTAAGGCTCTATTAAAATCATACCCATTGAAATATAGATCTGATGTTTATAATAAAGCAGTTTCTCACTCTAAACACCTTTGTTAAATATTATAAGACAAATTTTACCAAAATTTTAGCTGTCATCTCTGCCTGGTTAATAATTTTATTTTCAAATGTTCCTTTTTTATTAATACAACAGTCTTAAATTATGTGTTAAAAATAGGTTAACAATTAAAACATGTAAGAGCTAGTAAACTGAAAATTTTAAAAAAGTGATAAATTAGTATAAGTTATAAAGAAGTGTAATAGAAAAATTTCTTGAATTTTATATTTTCACTATAAAGATTACTTTTTTAATGTAAATGGGTAGTTTTGATGTGTACTATATATTTGAAAAGCTTCTCATGTGATTTTAGCTTATATGATTTTGAGTTATTAATGTATTACATTAATATTTCGTTAATGTAATGTTTATGTTATTTATTTTTTTGATAATTTAGTTCTTTTCTGAAGCTTTAATCATATTAATGTAAAATCTCAATAAACATTATGAAATAATATGAACAAAATACATTGCAATATATTAGAAAATTTACATGAATTGTATTCCGTTGATACATTTTTGTGAATCTAATAAAAAGTAGTTTGATTCTTTATTTTCAATTATTACAAGCAAAAAGGAAGAACGAGAAAACAATAAAATAATTGCTTCTTCCGTCCCAATTATTTTCCTTAACATTTAGATTTCAAGTCAGAATTAAATAACTTAAGGTATACGACTACGTTTGGAACCGTGATTTTACAAAAGCGCATAAATGGGTAATTTTCATGATATCTAGTGTCACTCAGATTAGATTAAATGCATAAAATTATTTTAAGGATATTTTGACAAAAAATTATTTAAATATAATATTTTGGCAAAAAATTAACTTAGAATAATCTTTTTTCCAGATTTTCTCCTTTTTTGAAAAATTGTTCTATTATAATAATATTTTGCCTGTATATAGCTCAGACCACTCTACAAAGGCACAGCTAGAAATTTGGAAAAATTCTCATTATTTTCAGAGTTACCAATAATTGAAATAATTATTCGCGTTTTTTTTCTTAAAATTGTTCCCCTTTGTTTTCGTAAAACATGGATATACCCACTTCTAAGTTATATATTTCAAAATTCTCGTTGAGTCTCTGTAGAGAGGTCTGAGCTATATACAGGCAAACTGTTATAAAAGAAGAACTTTTCACTAAAGAAGAACATTTGGGAAAAAAAAGATTATTCTAAGTTAATTTTTTGCCAGAATATTGTATTTAAATAGTTTTTGTCAAAATGCCCTTAAAACAATATTATGCATATATTCTAATCTAATTGACACTAAATATCATGAAAATTATCCATTTATGTGCTTTTGAAAATCACGGTTCCGAACGTAGTCGGGACCTTAAAGGACTTCAAGCTGCTATGAATAATATCTATATTGTTAAGATCATGCATACAGCTGAATATCCAAGTGAATGTTGTAACCTTGTGGATGTGGTCACGAACCCAGCGACTCATGAGTTCTGGTGTAGATGTTCAAAATTACCAGTTTCCGTTGCCAATAACCCTTTATCTTTGGGTCCTATTCCCAGGGGTGGCCAACCTTTTCAGGAAGAGTTCAACTGATTGAAAAAAATACGTGTGCCACTATTTGATAAAAATTTAAATATGAGTGTCCTTCTAACTTTTTCGAGACACAAAAGTGATGAAAAAGTGAAAAGATGCTATTTAAAGGCTTTTTATGGGATTTTTACGCAAATAGCATATTTTTTAATGCAAGTTTATGGAGTCGAAGTTTAAAAATAATATCATAAACATAGCAATAGTACAAGCTAGGTTTTATTGTTAAAAACGAGGTACCGTTGGATAGGTTCGGTTTAAAATGAAAATCAGTATCTTCAAATATTTAATTCAAAATAATAATAATATTTATTATTATTATTTTTACCAAGTCATCTATATAAGGTTCAGCTCTTGAAGATAATTACAAAATTACTTTATAATATAGGTGCATATTAGTTAGTTTTGCGATTTATTTATTTCATTATGTTCTGAATAGAAAAAATTTATTCCCATAAACATATTTTGAGGTTTTAGTCTGAGACATACACATTATATTTCAATAAAATTATAAAAATATTTTAAGCATTATTTTTTTCAGTATTTTTAATATTTTTTGGTAAATCTTGTCGTGCCACTGTTATAACTCCACCATTCCTCATTGTGGCACTACTTTCCGCGGGCTTAGAGCGTGGCTTGAGAGTCAGACATTAATTCTAAATCAAAGGCAAATAACCTGGGTATCTAAAGTTAGGGAAACATCAAATGGCAATTAAATCTATTAAACTGAAAGCAAATCAAAAGTGCATTATGTCTATGTCAATCATTATTAATCTTGTATTTTTTGCAAAAAATGTTATTCCTTTATATCATTTTGTTTCTATAATTTTTAATATTTTGTTGAAGCGCTTGTGCATATTTTGCAATATTATTGTGAACGTATCTTCAGAAAAAAATTTTATTTTGACATTATTAATATGGTAGCATTTTCCTGAATTCATCAGTTTAAAAAGATTTATAAGCATAAACTACAAGTATAAATTGCAAAAAAAAAATATTACTAGAATTATATTAGTATTCTTTAATACAATTTCATTTCTGTGATTTCAATCTTGTTTACTGAATAACATTTCACTAATCAAAAACTTCGTTTTAATTTTGTATATGTTTTAATTTAGATAAGAGTTACACATTTTTATGCTGTTAAAATATTACAATCTAAAAATTAACTTTTAGATATAATGCTCTTACCTAAATTCTTAGAGTAATATTTCTTTTGTTATGTATTTATTTATAAATTCGTAAAAAAGAAATTAAAAACATTGAAAAATACTACCAGGGAAACATTATTCACCCAGTAATAATTCCTGATAATTTTATGAAATGTTGTGCAAAGTTGTCAAAGTTGAGATAATAAGATTAACACAGTGGGGATTACAATTTTCTTTAGTTCTTAAATTTTATCTTTATTCAACTAAACATTTGAATCTTTGGATTCTGTGATAGTCAACTTATGTTTCTTGTAAAATAGAATTTTAGTAGACTGTTCAGTGTTTTTGTTTTATTCAGAACATGAACTATTTCGATATTACTTTTTTCTGTTACAATGAAGAATTAGATTAGAATTCAATAATTATGAAATTTTCTAGAAATTCTCTTTATTTTACTTAAATATTTATCTCTAGTAATTCTCTCATTAAGAAAATCTAGTTCATTTCTAAAATATTTATTGTTATTTACAGAAAATGAGTACTTAAACAAAAACGAATGCATGTTGAGTTCTATTAAATCAAGAATATTTGACATGATACATTCTACATTTTGTAGTATTTCAATTTTATCTCATAGTAATGACTCAAAACTATTAAAAACCTTTTATATTGGGAAAAAAATTAGTACTGAAACATATTTCGAATAAATACTGTCCAGTGGATAATTTTGCTTAGGTCTTCTTCAATACTTTCAAGAAATATTCTGAACCAAAAGTAACGGAAATAAAATCTTTAATATCTACTCCGAAAGACGATATTCTTTCCTAAGTACTTCACTGAGGATAAAAAAATGTTTTTTTTCTATCAATTCTTTGAAAGGTAATGCCAAAAGACTGTTCCACGTTAGAACACTTCACATCAATACTAAATTTCGTCTAACAAGTTCCAACAAAGAATAGTTATTTCTTATGAGAAGTTAAATCATAGAAACAAAATTGAAATAGCTTGGCTCAATAATAATTCTACAAACACATAGGCCAAAGTAAAAATAATAATTTCAAATGTGATAAGAAAATATTTTCTTTTTTGTTTGAAGTTATACCTTCTCATGGCTTAAAGTATAGGTTTTAAAGTAAAAGAAGGGATATATAGACATCAATTACGGTATTTTACTTGAATAAATATTTCTATAGTTTTTAAAAAAAATCAGCCATTTTAATCATGATTTAATTTAAGTAAAATATTTTAAATTAAATTTTTAATATTTATATATAAATCTAGTTGTGTGTTATTTACTTTTCCCCTTAAAATCTGGCTAATTTTTAAAATAAAATATTTTGGTTTATTTAATATTGTGAATTCATATTATGTCTGCTTATGATTTTTACAATTTTTACTATACTCTTGATTTTCTAAAATGCTCATTAAATTTAAATCATATTAGTTTTAGATTAATTTACTACGAAAGGTAGTAGATTCAACCTGATCTAGTTTTATGCAAAAAATAATTAAGAATGAAAATTCGTATAAATACATTAATAGCACAATTTTAACTAAAATTAATGATGTGAAATTTTTTAAGAAGTAAATTCTATCACAAAATGGCTTATTAAGCATTGAGTTCATTCTATTTAACATGGAAATATATATATATATATATATATATATATATATATATATATATATATATATATATATATATATTAACAAATCTCAATCCTCTTTGGAGAAAAACATTTCTTTAAATGTTCTTTGAGTTTAAAAACAGCCTTCCGTAGAGATAACTTAATTTTATGCTAATCTGAGTGCTTTTTAAACCCTAGTAAAGTGAGTTTAGAGTTTGTCGAAAAGCTGCTATTATAATGAGATTTACAAACTGACTAGTGGAAGAAAGCTTTAAAAGAAACTTTAAATAGGAATATCCAGTAGACCTGGTCTACAACTCGGGTGTGATGTTTCATCTAATCACATTCAATTAAGTGCTTAGTTACTTTTCTTTGGAATTGAGGGTAGCCATTTAATTTGAATATACCTCGGTTTATTATTTTGCATGATAGTAAATTGACATAAAAATAAACTTAGTTATTTTTTATAACTGTGTCTGTTCATTCAGACCCCCAACCTTCACCTGCGTCCTTAGAGTCCCAACAGTTGCTTCTCAATTTAATATACTATTTATCCCACTGCTGCATTTTGAAAATAAACTATGAAATCTTACAATAATAATTTAGAGGGTGAAACTTTAACTTACGATTTAAAAAAAAATGTCTCAATATTAAATTAAGTTCAGATGTTCCTATACATTTTATGTGTTTTTAAAGTTTGCAAGATTTAAAATATTGTACTTTACATGAGGCAAATTTAAATACTAATTAATTTTTATTATTAGAATTTGGGAAAAATTAGTATTAAACCTTATATCACACATGAAAAAAAGACATTTCATTCAAACTGAATTGAAAACGTAATAAAATATACTCTTTGCAGAATAATGAATTTGAAAGGAAATCAGCATACAGAATAATGTTAGCTGAACATATATCATATTGTTGAGAAAACGTAAGCGAACTCAATCCAAAAAATTTCAGATGATTATTTTTCTAAAAGATTTTAAATCTTATTTATGTGAAATTACATTAGTGTATGCAATAGTAGTATGGAAATTTAATAATATGGAAATCCGTCTCAAAATAAAATTTAAGATACATTCATGCTTAACTTTATTACCAACTTTTTCCTCATATTAAAATCTTAATTTAAAACTGCGCTTATTTTTCATGAAATTACTTTTATTATTTCTTTATTGGAATATTTCATATGCTAATGAATCTAGTGAAAAACTAATCTATAGAGTTTAATCTGGAAAAATTTTACTGTGTTCAAAAAAATTTATCAAGTCATCTCATTCTAAATTGAAAATTTAACTGAGTTCCACATTTTTGATAGAAACATTAAAATAATTTTCAACTGCCTAAATAAAAGAAAATATTGCAAGCTCTTTCTAATCGTGGAGTTGTTGGTTTGCCGCTGCCTTCTGCTTCTAAAGCTGCAGGTTCGACCCAAACCCAAGTCGAGGATTTTTATGATGCAGAAAATCGACAGCGTCCATGTCGTATGATTATGCAGCATGTAAAAATCCTTGGAGTGTCCGTTTGGCTTAGGTGATATCAGCAAAATAAAATTCCAAAGTACAATTTCGCATCATGGACGTCAAAATTACTTGCTCGCTCTGGACGTCAAAATCACTTGCTCGCTCTGGACGTCAAAATTACTTTCGGCAATTGAATCGCCTATAATGTGCTACACTAAAATGTGATACCAACTCCTGGAGAATGTACTAGGTCTGCGAAGTCAAAAATAACAACACCCATCCCCGTTAGAAAAAAAATGCTATTCTTATATCCTTAGAGTAATTGAATATAAAAAAGAGAAAAATTTAATCTTTTAGAGAGAGGGATACGGAGACAAGTTGATATTAGTTTGGGATATTACTTTAAGACAGTGCTTCTCAAAATTTCAATATTTGCACCCAATTTTCAATCAAAATTTTCATCGTGCCCCCTTTATTCAATAACAATGTATTAAATTCAATAATACTATATTTTGACGCTAAAGCTACAATACGACTTTAACCTCTTAAGGGCCACCGACGTATATAAACGTCTAGCTTAGCCAAAGCGTTATTTGCCTTGGACGAATATAGGTCTTTTAGAAGTAAGATCTTTTCTGTGTATTTCTATACATACAATTACCTCGAAGGTTTTTGAATGCATTAAAAGGAACTTGAAGAATTTATTTATTCCAGGTAATTGGCTTATGTGTGTATTCATTTTCTCCCCCAATATATTATATGCGTGTGCCTATGTGGAAAAAGGTGGTCTAGGGGGTGCGAATCACGTAACTTTTAATCGACATTTAAGGGATTAGTTATAAACTGTACAAAATTTTACGATATTTTTTTTATATGTGACAAGTCCATAAGGTGTCCAAAAGGTCAGTGGTAAGTATGAAACTTCATAACTTGTTGTATTCTGTAGTGATACATTTATAAGTGTAAATGTGTATTTTATTTTTTATTATGTCAAAATGTATTTTGTTTGTTCACTTTCAGTATATATAAATTAATTTTTTTTTAAATAATCTTTTTTCCCTACTTTTTAATATGGTCGCACCCCCTTCATCAAGTTGTCACGTCCCCAAGGGAGGCACACTCCACAGTTTGAGAAACGCTTCTGTAAGATTACAATTCTGGTAAAAGTTAAAAAGATTTTTAATCTTAGAAAATACAAAACTATATACACTAATTTATTGTTATGTTCATGAACTTTGTGTACAAAATCAAATAAAATTTTCATGGTAAAGAAATTTTAATTCTTAGGAAATAAACAGTTTAATCCAAAATCAGTTTCGTTTATTAGCAAAAATATTGCACCAATTTTTCTCCTGATTTTGAGCAGTCCTCCCGCCACCATGTCAGGTATTTGTAGCTGACAATCTAATCTCCTAATGGTGGGCCAACATATAGTTCATCACTCACAGAACACTGCACTTTATTTTCACAATATACAACCTCTGACAATAAAAATCGGTGAATAAAGTCCGAACAGCCAATCTCGCAACACTGGCGAGACAAAAGCTGCATATGAATAGTATCAGGTGTTGGACATCTGCCCCTACCATTGTTAAGTTGGGACTCATTTATGTTCCGTGTAAAACTTGTTTTACAAAGTTCTTGTTTAGTTCGTTCGTTCTTAACTGAGAACTGAAGAATGAGCCAACAAAAGATCAATTTAAAGATTTGTTTTAAGCTTGCCAATACACCAACAGAAACTTATGTGATGCTGATTCGTGTTTATGAAGATCAAGTATTGTACATGAAGTGCAAAAACGAGTGATTCGCCCGTTTTCGAGAAGGCTGGCAGAGTGTTTATGGCAACTCTCATAGCGGAAGATTGCTGATCTCCTTCAGTGACGAACACATTGAGAAAGTGAGATGATTACTCACCAATGATCGTCAAATAACTGTGCGCATGATAGCTGATGAACTGCAGATTAACCGTGAATCCGTGAGACAAATAGTTATTTAGAATTTAGCGATGAGAAAAACGTGTTGGGTGAGGTCGATAGCTCTGATTTTAACCACAAATGGTGTGGTTATTCTAGAAATGTCTAGAACGGATTATGAGCAGACTTTGAGTTATGTATAACTTGACTGCTCAAGCAAAAGGCGTGGACTGTATACTTTAAAAATTTTTTGTTTATTGAGGACGGTAGGTACGTCCGCTCCGAGGATGCATTACAAGCATACTGACGAAATGTAAACAAGGAGGACTACTAGCGCCCTCTGCACATGCGGGTCGTAACAGAGTCCCCGCCATTGAAATGAAATTTCAATACAAATACATAATGCAATTCACGATACTTACATACAAAATACACAATATCTGCAAAGCAAAAAGGCATGCACAATATTTACAGTACTTAAATGAAAAATACACAATATTTACAGTACTTAAATGAAAAATACACAATATTTACAGTACTTAAATGAAAAATACACAATATTTACAGTACTTAAATGAAAAAATACACAATACATTTTATGATACTTAAATACGATTGAAGTTAATTTATACACATACAATAATTACTAATAACAAAATTCATACAGGTAATATACAAAGATTTCTGATTTTCTTTTTAATATATTTCCGTTTGGCATACGCAGGTTCACAACTCGCACCTTACCATCGGTGCCAGGAAAAATTTTAGTTATTCTTCCGGTACTCCATTTCGTACTATGAAGATTTTCATCTTTGATTAAAAACTAAGGTTCCTACAGAAACATTATTTTTGTTAAATTTCCACTTGTGACGTTCTTGAAAATTATTCAAATAATCGCGTTTCCAAAGCTTATATATATGTTGGGTAATTTTTTTACTCTTTCCCATCTCGACAACTGATTCTCGTTTATATTAGTTATTTGCGGTTCAACTATGGATGTTAGGGTCTACCTACTAAGAAGTGTCAGGGGTCAGTGTTTCGAAATCATCGAAATTTGACGTCAAAGGAGTGAGTGGTCGGGAATTTAGCACAGCCTCAATTTCACAAAGTATTGTGATGAACTCTTCGAGAGTTAAATGTGCGTTCCCACGACTCTTTTTAAGTGGAATTTAAATGCCTTTACTCCTGCTTCCCATAGCCCTCCATGGTTTGGGGACCTGGGTGGGATAAAATTCCACTCTATCGATTCATTTGTCAAAAATTCTGCTAATGTGTGATCAGGTAATTTAATCATTTTGAACAATTTTTAATTTCGGCATTTGCGCCAACAAATGTTTTAGCGTTGTCGGTGGTGATTTTTGCACACTTTCCTCTCCTACCAAAAAACGTTTTAAACTTGCAATGAATGCTTGGGATGTGAGATCTGTCACAAAAATCTAAATAAATTGCTTTTGTACATAAACATACATAGACTACTACATAAATTTTATTTAATGCCCCTTTTCTTTGATTTTTAAACTTAATGAAGAATGGGCCTGCAAAATCAACGCCCGTGACATTAAAGGGATAATTCGGTGTTACACGATCTCTCGGTAGGTTAGCCATGATTTGATTCATAGTGATGGGCTTGTTCTTAAAGCAATTCACACATTCATGAATAATTCTACGACAGTTGTTTCTGCCATTGAGTGGCCAGAATTTTTGACGAACAAGATATAAAAGTGAGTGGGGTCCTGCATGCAAATATTTTTTATGATAATGGCTCAATATAATATCAGTTAAAACGTTTCTACTAGGTAAAATCATGGGAAATTTAGCCTCATTTAAATTTGAATTGGCAAGTCTGCCTCCTACTCTAATGATGTTGCTCTCATCAAGAAAAACATTAAGTGGAGTCAATTTGCTTTTCATAGGAATAGGCTCACCTGCCAACAATTTGCGCATTTCTTCATAGAAGTCCCTTTCATGCAATGAGTGGATCAGCCAGTTCTCAGCATGACTTACCTCCTGTGAAGTAAGGGGTCCCTTTATCTTTGTAATTCTGGTTCTGCAGTTGTGTATGAATCTGTAAAGAAAACTTGCAACACGAATTAATTTTACATAGTTGTTTGAAATATCAATAATGTTTTCAAGGAAATTGTTTTTAGTCACTGTCAATGTCAAGGAAATGTCCTCTTTTGGATTTGAGTTCGTTCTCATTTCCGTTAAATACACTCTTTCTGGGATCGCTTCATCTAGTCCTTTGGTCTGGAAGTCAATTTGACGTAGAAACGAGGATCCATTCCACCACTTGGAGTTGGTTGTAAGAGCGTCTACGCTGATTCGTCTCGTAAGTAGATCTGCTGGGTTGTCCTTGCCGGAACAGTGGAACCACGAGTTAGGATCGGTGAGGGATTGGATTTCGCGAACCCGGTTCGCAACAAAGGGTTTCCATCTATGGCTTGGACCTTTGATCCAATGTAAGGTGACCTGAGAGTCCGTCAGAAAAAGGCTCTGGTTGAACACTTCTGATCTAGGATTTTCTTGACTTCTTTCGCTAAGCGTGCAGCAAGAAGAGCGCCCATCAGTTCCAATCTAGGCAGGGATAACCTTTTCAGAGGTGCAACACGGCTCTTGGATGTTACAAGATCAACGCTGACTCTGTCCTTGTGCTTGACTCTCAGAAGGCGGCTGCTCCATATGCTTTTTGACTGGCATCGGAAAAGGTATGGATTTGACTTCACTTGAATCTCCACTGGAATCGAGAATCTTTCGCGGAATCTTCAACTCTGATAAAAATGGAAGTTCTAATCACCATTGTGACCATACTGCATGAATATCTGGTGGTAGCTCGTCATCCCAGGATAACTTCCGTAGCCAAAGTTCTTGTAATAGGCATTTGAGCCTAATTGTGTAGGGTGACAAGAACCCAACTGGATCGTATATTTTCCCAGCTGATTGAAGCACAATTCTTTTTGTGATGGGTTTTGACGTGTCCAATTGCAGAAGTCCTTTAACATCAATTGTAAAATAGTCGTGGACAACATCCCATGGTATCCCTAAAACCTTTGACGAAGGGATTTTAGAACTGTCGTCCGGGTGACGAGGATGTGTCTCAAGGCCTTCCTTTTCCCAAGTTCTCATCAATGTTTGATCATTTGAATTCCATTTGCGTAATTTCATGCTGGCATTCTTCATGATTGTTTCAGCATCCTTTGATACTTTTAAGGCTTGGGAGATGTCATCAGCACCACTGATTACGTCATCAACATAGAGACAAGTGTCAAGCATTTCAGTTGCTGCTGGATATTGCTCACGGTAATTCTCGATGTGATGCTTAATTGTTGCGGAGAGCAAGAAGGGGCTTACGTTGACTCCAAACATCACACGCTTAAATCTATACACTTGAAACTTGTAGGGATCTGTTTGATTTGATCTAATGTCTGGAAACAAAAAATCTAACTGCATCTCTGTCCTCGTCACGTAATGAGATTTGCAAGAATGTCCGTTCTATATCTGCGGTGATAGCAATCGTGTTCAAGCGAAAATAAATTATCAGGTGGAATATGTTTGGGTTTAAATTCTCACCTGACCATATACAGTCATTAAGAGATGGTTGTCCATCTTCATGGGAACTTGCATCGAAAACAATGCGCATTTTTGTAGTTAGGCTTTCTTGGCGAAATACCGCTTGGTGCAGTAAATAGAATACTGCTCTATCAGTTGGTTTTTCAGTTTCTAGAACCCTTTCAATTATTCCTTGAGATTCATATTCTTTCAAAATTTCGGAATATTGTATGTACAGAGTTGGATCACGAATGAATCTTCTTGTTAAGGATTTTACGTTTTTTCTGCTACGGAAAAATTGTCATTTAACTCTTGTGTATGGCTCTTCCAAGGAAACCCAACTTCATAACGACCACTATTGAAACGTACTGAAGATTTAAAATGTTGTATGGCTTGGTCGTCTGGGTCACAACTAGACTCTGCTTTAATTCCTATTGCTTCTAAATCCCAAAATTTTGTTAAATTTCTATCAACCTAATCTTGGATGAAATTGCAAAAATAATATAGTTCGATGGTTCGTTTTGAATGGAACCTGTTACAATGTAACCAAATACGGAGTCCTGCAATATTATTGAATTGTCATGTAATTTTATTTGTTTACTTTTTAATAATTCATAATATATTTCACCTCCCAGGAGAATATCAATTCGTTTGGGAATATTAAATTCCACATCTGCATATCTTATATTTTGAGGCAATTTTATTTTTGTTAAATCCAATGGCTGTGTAGGAACGCAACCAGTAATTTTAGGGACTATGAGAAAGTTAAGTTTTTCTTTTAAATGAACTTCCGTTCGAAATTTCAGCGGAAATTCCTTTCCTCACTGAAATGCAAGCTCCATTCAAGCCTACAATAGTTGAATTCAGAGTATTTTTCCAACCCGAGGAAATTTGACGCTTCAAGCTACAAAGGCATTTCTTGCTCCCTGAATCGAGGATCGCGTTCATTACAAGCCAACCCCTGTCGCACTCTGAACTTTGACCTTCGCGTTCGAAAGCAAAATGGATTTCTCCCCACTCTCATTGTAAAGACACGTCGCGGTTTGAGGATTTATTACATTGGCTGGACTCGGGTCATAAATGACACCTGATGAACTCTGTGGAGAGGGGAGGTTTCTGTTTATCTGTCGGGGAACACTTGTTTTGCAAAGAAGAGAATTGTGGTTCGCATTACAAACCCTACATTTCCTGTTCAGTTTTAAACAGTTCTTAATAAGGTGATGGCCTAGACAATTAAAGCATAGGTTTAAGGATCTCACTTTGTTGCTTCTTTCTTGAACAGACATCTCGTGAAACATTTTACACTTAAAAATTGGGTGTGTTTCTGAAGGACATAACGGACAGGTTTTTCATTGCTTTTCGACAAATGATCTGAATTTTGGAGAATATTCGTTCTTGTTTTCAACGAAGAATTTCTTTGTACGTTTTTCTAAGGCTTGGCTCCTTTTTTATTAAAAAGTCTAAAAATTATTCCACTTAGTCAAATCATTAGAATGTAATTCCATTTCATATTGTTTACGCGATTCATCATCTAGACGTTGAGTTATAACAAAAATTAACATTGATTCACACAAAGCGTTAGGTTCTAATTCTAGTTGTTTTAAGGCTCTAAGATGACTCTGAATTGAATCTATTAAACTTCTGAGATGAAAAGCAGATTCAAATTTTATTTTGTTAGGATTTAAAAGTTCAGCAATATGACTATTTACAATTAATCTTTTATTTTCGTATCTACCTTCTAAAGCTTCAAATAAAGATGAGTAAGAATCGTTTACTGTTTGCAATTGTTTTGCATGGCCTTACAGGGCAGATTGCAAATAATATAGTTTTTGCGAGTCTGATAAACAAGCGTTATCATGAATTAATGATACAAATTGGGATTTAAATTGCAACCAATTAATATATTGTCCCGAAAATTCCGGTAAATTAATGGATGGCAGTTTCACATTGTAATTAGCAAAATCATTTTTCACAGATAATTCAGAGGTATCCACATTAGAAGATTCAAGTAAGGTATTGAGACTCACCTCTAAATTATCTGCGTCCACTTCCATCGTGTCTAAACTGGTCTCGAAATCCATGAGCTCTTCATCCGAAAGAATCCTGTAGCTTTCGGTCCGAAGTTTGTCTATTTTTGCTTTCACTTCAGAAAGCGATGCGAGTTTAGTTCTTATTTCAACTTGATTCAATGGTGAATCCACATTTTCCAAGGAGTTTCTAATGCGTGTGATCTGACCGAGCAGATGTGCTTTCCTTCTGTTAAACACGGTGAGTTCTGATAGTTCCTTTGGAGCCATTTTGAATTTTGGCTGGGGCTCGACACCGACCACAAAACTGGGTGAGGTCGATAGCTCTGATTTTAACCACAAATGGTGTGGTTATTCTAGAAATGTCTAGAACGGATTATGAGCAGACTTTGAGTTATGTATAACTTGACTGCTCAAGCAAAAGGCGTGGACTGTATACTTTAAAAATTTGTTTGTTTATTGAGGACGGTAGGTACGTCCGCTCCGAGGATGCATTACAAGCATACTGACGAAATGTAAACAAGGAGGACTACTAGCGCCCTCTGCACATGCGGGTCGTAACACGTGTTATCGATATTGACGATAATCCTAACTTCCAACGAAACGTGACGAGGTTTTTGAACTCCATCCCAAACGAAGACTTCTTGCAAAGTTTCCAGGATTTCTATAACAGATCTCAAGATGGCTTGATTATGGAAGGTGACTATTTCGTAGGAGAGTATGGTAACTTTCCTTAATATTTCATCTACATTAATTTTACAAGACTATTCACGGAATTTTATTGTCAAAGGATGTAGCTTATAAGAAGAACATGAAAGATTTTTTCCTGCTAAAAGGCATGTTCCTTAAACATGAAGAGATTCTACGGTTCTATTCCCCTTCTTTGAATTCTTTAACCGCTGTACCAATCGCTGTTGCTTTGATGTAACCAGTACTCAAAGATGCATTAATATTTTTATAAAAGGAGTGGTTTAGAGGAGTTCGTTTTATGGTTTAAAAGAGTGGTTAGAAAACGGTCACAAACCTGACAGAAACATATCCTTAAAAAGGACAAAAGTAGAACATTGCACAATATAAATAAAATATGCGTATAAGAACCAAAAATAAAGTACAAAGCAATGGGGGAAATATGTCCACGTCACCAACAATCTAAGATCATCAATATATTTTTTTAATTTTTCTGGTAAGATTATTAAGAATAAACGATATTATAAAACGATTTTGAAAAATATATCACCTTGGTATCTATATGCTATACAAGATAACCAACTTATTGAAAAATTATGAATGAGATCTTACGTTGTTCTTTAAATTACATGCCAGATAATATACACCAACAACATAATAAGCAATGACATTTCTTCAAAACAGTGTTTCTTAAACTTTCAATACTTTGATCCAACATTCAGTCATAATTTTTTTCGCCTCCCAACCTCCATTTTTGTTACAAATAATAACAATAATAATGTACTTTGAAGTAAATCTATAATACGAATTTAATTATTAAACATACAAATTATCAGGATAAAAATTAAAAAAAAAATGTTTCATATAATTTATATATGACAAGCTCATGAGGTCACTGGTAATTGTTAAACTTGTTCCTTAACTTGGTATTGTTAAATTAATTATCATATACAGTGATCACTACTGATTTATTTATTAATATATTATATCATTGTAAATGCGTATTTTATGTTTTATTATGTCAGAATGTATTTGATTTTGCGACTTTTCAGTAAATTAATAATATTTTTAAATAATGTTTTATTTTCAACTTTTTGATATGTTTATGCTTCACAGTTTGAGAAACGCCACATCAAAGGCTACACAGTTTATGATTTTAATGTCTCGCAGTACAGATTGATAGGAATATCCGTAAAGTGATACTAACTAATTGTATGAAAAGGAAATATACTTCACTCACATCGTTTTCCTCCGTTCTCCAATTTTCTCTATAGAACTATAGATAAAACATTTAATAACCATAAAAACCTCTATAAAACTTAAAAATTATACTTTTTCAAAATATCTACTCAACAAATATTATTTCTCTTTCAATGTAGGAATATTAATATTACATACTTTCCGACACAACTGCTTAAACTACAAGTCAATTGAGCAATGAAACGTAAAATATATTCGAAAAAACAGAAATGGAGAAATAAATAATTGAAATGAAATGACAAAACGTAAATCCAAATTGGAAAATAAATAAAATTACAATTTCTGTCTGAGTATTTGTTATTGAATCGAAAGGCTTCCCAAAGAGTAGACTCACACGTTAGTGACTTTATTTTCAAAATTTATTTAGAGATATGAATTCTGGTGCTTCAGAAAGAATTCAGAAATAATACGGTCTTTAAATAAAGGATTTTCTAAGGATTTTTGAATATTTAATACTCCGGAGGCGCTTTAAGCCACTGATGGCAAACACAACTATTGAAGGATTTCATCTCAAGAATTCAAAGTACCTTATTCCGCTGAAGAGAACTGATAATACTGAGATTGCTTAATTTTTACGCTCAAGTGAAATCTCAATATACTTAGGTTGGCAAAGGCACAGCGTAATGTATTTCACGGATATTGTGGTTGTGTATATCTAGACACATTTCTAAAGAGTGTTTGCTGCTTCCATTTTAACACTGTTTAATAAATTATTGAAAATAAGTTCTAACAATTAGATCGAGTGGAAAAAAGGCTTTCATTTTATTTTTTGTTTTAATGTAGAATAATTAATTTCACTCTTCTTACCTTCTTATTTTAAACCTAAAATATTTTATCATTTTTGTAACAAATATATTTTTTTTTAGATTTCAGTGAGAATTTATAACTAAGTGAAAATTAACAAAAATTACCCTCTCCATTTCTTGAAAGATTTATCAGCTTATTTATAGGATAAAAACTATCTATATAAGGCCATCATGTTTTAGCAACTCATGTTAATGAATAGTAACTCAAAAACTTTTTGAAATTAAGATTTTGTTATTTTATTTAGCATAATACTTATAATATCAACATTGGTACCCTGAAATAAAGGACTTTTTACTCTGTTTCCAGATTTTCTATGCTTATATAAGTCAATAAGTTGGATAACATCTTAAAACTGTTTTTGCACTACAGTAATAATTATATCTTTAAATTGATCAGAGAAATCTTAGTTTTGAATATTTATCATTCATATTATTCTATATAAATTATAAAACATTTTTACAATGACTTATGTTAAAAATATTAGTTTATCTTTACCATCAAGAATGAGAGAACGATAAATTCAACACTCACTGTCACGAACGAAGCTAAGCAACTAGAACAGAATGGAAAGAGCGTTTCTAGGATATGGACTACTTCTAATGCATTTAAGATATTGTAATCCACCCAGGGGCGTAAATATGGATATTCTGTAATAAAATTATATGCTTTATTTTCTTAGCACTTGTTTTTGACATTGTACCCCTCTTTTAAAACATGACATACTACTATTTTTATTGCAAAAACACAAATAACACAGAAATGTTAAGCTCAATGCTTGAACAGCTATGAACGACCTCCAGACAGTGAAGCACTAACGTCTTCCATACAACGAGAAGAAAATCTATGTGAATCGATGGATTACACACCTACGTATGAACTTAATTTATTCGCTGTTGATTCCCGTGCCATCGCGAGACATAGTATTAATACGAGAACCCAATCCCGTGAAAGCATGGAATGTGAAATGATGTTTGAATAGCCAATCTCGGGCTATCGCGGGAGGAGTTGATCATCAACATTTATTTTCACTTTTTCATTCAGCGAGTGAGAAAAATTTCATTTCTTCGGATTGCATCGTAGTGATCGATTTTTTTCCTTTGCATAGGTAATGGACGTCTTAAGCATCACCATGCGCTTATAATGAAAATACATGCGTTGTCTACATATTTATCGGGGTTTTTTCTTAAGTAATCATAGTTGTTTCGATCGTGAAAAGATAATTCTCCAGTCTAGTTTATATGGGTGTATACAAAGACGATTCTTCTAATATGTGCGACTTGGGTCTTTGTATAGGTGGTCAACGCAAAATATCTTGGCAGTCCAACGGTTGATCGCGATTGACTTAATTTCCGTTCCTGAACTAGAACGAACATTGGTGTAGTTCAGCTTGAATGACGCTGCAAACGCATTTATCTTCGTGTGGTTTCGTGTGAGTGTTTTATCAAAGCCTATGTCAGTGTTTCTCAAACTTTCAATGTTGGCGACCCAAAATTCAATCATAATTTTCTTCGCGCCCCCCTTCAAGCGATAACAATGTATTGAATTCGATAATAATACTATACTTTGACTCTAAAACTACACTAAGACTTACCTCTTTAAGTGCAACCGGCGTGTATAAACGTCTTTCTGAAGTACAATCTTTTCTGTGAATTGCTATCTATAAAATTATTCCGAAGGCTTTGGTATGCAAAAAAACGACTTTGACCATGTTTGCGAAGCATTTACTTATTTCAGAGATTTTATACTTATTTATTCTTTCTCTCCTTAATACATCGCATAACTTTTGATCGGCAATTAAGGGATTAATTATAAACCGTACAAATTATTAACGTCAATGTTAATTTTTGCATATAATTTCATATCTGACAAGTCCATGGAGTCGCTAGGAATTATTAAACATGTTCTTAAATTAGTACTGTTAAATTAATTATAAAATGCATTACGCAGTACTGATATCTGTGTAACTGTATTACGTCAGTGTAAGTGTGTACTTTATTTTTTATTATGTCAGAATGTATTTTGTTTGTTTACTTTCAGTAAATTAATAATTTTGTTTTTAAATAGTATTTTGTTTTTCAATATGCTCGAGCCCCCTTGTAGGGTTATCACGCCCCCCTAGGGGGCGTGCCCCACAGTTTGAGAAACACTGGCCTATGTAGGTAGACGGACTCTTCTGAGTCTGAGACCAGGTCTTAGACTTGGAATGCGAGCGCAGAATGCATCAGTTTTTATTTCTTTTTTCTATTAGATCATTTTTGGATCAGACAAAAACTTTCATTCTTAAGATTTGAAGTAATTATGCTGGAATATAATTGATTTTTTTTAAAAGGTCATCTATGAAGGCGAACCTTTGGAGGAAAATAGAATAAGTTATATCTTTTTTTCTTCGCTGGATTTTTGAAATCGAAAAATCTTTAACACTCACCATCATATTTTCTTCGCTGATATTCAAGGGGTCAAAAATGCTGACTTGTAAATCTGTGCCTATCAAACAATTATAAGATTAAAAATATAGAAAATAGATATAACATTACAAAAAACATGCAATTGAAGAAAACAAAGTGGCAAAGAAAACTTTCGGTAATTAGCAAAAAATAGTATAAAACGAAATACAGACAATTCAGTAAAGAAAATAATGCAAGTGTAAATACAAGATTTTAATTAAATTATGAAATGAGAAATGCCTTTTTATCTTTGAACAAAAGCTTCTAAATTTTATTTCCCTTTCCAGTAATTTTCGCATTTTTTGTTTTAAATTTTTAAACGTAAAAAATAAGAATAATATGTTTGATGTTTTTAAAAAACAAATTAATTAGAAGTAACATATTGACACACGTAGAAATAAATTGGTTTTACATTCTTATCAAACTTTAAATAAAAGTAGTTAAAAGTGTTTAAATTACTTTTTTAACACTATTGGAAGCATCGAAAAACCAACCTATATTTATTATGACAAGATTAAAAAATGTACATTTCAAATTTATCATTACTTTTAATTACAATTTATTAATTTTGATTCATTTTACACTACTTGCATATAAAAATGATTCGGGTAATTAATACATCATAGTTTGAAATTTTATTTTGGAAGCATTGAAAAACCAAACTATATTTATTATGACAAGATAAAAAAATGTACATTTCAAAAGTATCATTACTTTTATTTACTATTTATTAATTTTGATTCCTATTACACTTATTGCATACAAAAATGATTCGGGTAATTAATACATCATAGTTTGAAATTTTATTAGGAAAGGGGTATCTAACAGCATACTTTAAATCTATTTAATTAATGTGATTTGATTAGTGTTTTTTTAATTATTTTAATCTGATTTTGTACTTTTTTATAAATTGTTCTTCAGAAAAAATATTTATTTACTGAAAATATTTACAAAAAATACGTTAAGAATGCAACAGAGCTTCATTTTCTAATTTTTCATGTGTAAGTAATTTTGGATGAATTTGAAAAGAATAATGAAGTTCATGAGTGGAAAAAAACTTTGTTGTGAGTGGGTTATATCAGTCTTATTTTTTATCGAAACATATACAGGTTTCGATACGGTTTACATGGAATATATCACATTTAAACTGAAAGTAAGTGTAAAAAGTTTGTGAAATAATTTAGGTGTAAATTAAATTTATTCCAATTACTTTAAAATATTTATCATTGATCTTATTTCAAAATCTTATGTTGAAAAAACTTATTCTCTTATCACTTTTACTACCAACTGTCAGATGAATTAAAAAAAAACAACATCTCTCCTCAATTTTACCGAAATTATACGTAGTAACTTTTCATATACTGTGATTAAATGTTTCTGCAAAAAGGTACATTCTATTTTGATTGTATAATCACCATATTTTATCTTATTCCATTTCCGTTTACAAAATTTACGATCTAGCTTTGCACTTGATCAGAAAATAAAATCAAAATTAAAATTAATCTATTAATTCTTAATGATGTTCAGAAAATATTAAAACGTTATATTGTAGTATGAATAAGTTCACAGCTGTGTAAAGTTTCTGGGCTCAAGCATTTAAGTAAATGTGTGAAATGCTATCAAAATCCATCTTTACAAACATGAAAGTGATAAACTAAAAGTGTGTTTAAAAAATGTATGATATTTTGTTTTAAGAAAAAAAATAATCGCGAATCTTGCTCTTCTTTCTATTATAAATGTATACAGTGTTATAAAATGTATTTTCCATTTTTCCATGAAAAAAAAAAGTACCGTAAAATCCGGCGTATAACACGCACTTTTAACACAAAAAACAAGGTCGAAATTTACGGGTGCGCGTTATACACTGGGTATAAAGACGAGAGGTTGAAAAATGAAAAAAAGTTGAACATAGAAAAAAATTAGGCTTCTACATACATCAAAATACTGTTTTTTGAAAAGAAATGACATTTCTTATGAACTTAAAGGGCTATAATACTAGAAGTATACTATTTTTTCAAAGGTCTGAAATGATACTTTGAATAAATGACTTCAAAACATACGAGCATTGTATATGTACATTTCAAGTTTCTTCGTAAAAAAGGGGGTGCGTGTTATACAGCGAATGTATCTTAAAATTCAAAATTGCAGCTCTAAAGTATGGGTGCGTGTTATACGGCGGTGCGCGTTATACGCTGTATTTTACGGTACATATTTTTTTTTAAATAACTTTTATGGAAAAACTTAATTTAGCATATAAAGATCAGGGTATATGTATTGTATGTTTCTGCTACTAATGCGATCTGTGGCTATGCAACTGCTGAACTAAATAAGCATTTATAAATTTATTTATCATGTAATTAGAATTAATCATTTTACACAAAAACATTTAAGGCGACTTGGTACCCTAAAATCACAAACCTATCGTTTTTTTATTTTCATTTAATCTTATACTTTGCATTATTATCTTTCGATTGATATATCACTTGTGCATGTCGGAAAGTTGGAAGTTGAATAAAACTTAATTTGAAAACAAATTAGGCAATTCAGCCACACCCCCTTTTTAGAAAAAAAAACTAAAAAATGCGTTATGATAAAAAAATCTATTTTATAAACAGAAATAATAACTATAAAAAAGAATATGTAGTATTAAAAGCAGAATATTTCCGAGGCAATACAATAATGTAATTTTTCTTCCTTGTGAAATGTGTGCATGTAAAATTTTTAAATTAAGGCATTTTATATTAATAATTCTATATAATTTCAGTTCTTATTCCTGATATATTTTTCATACAAATGTAATACTTTAATATTATAAGAAGAAAAACAGCTAAAATTTCTGTCGTGACGGAAAAAAAATTATTTTAAATTTTTCATGAGTTTTCTTGTGCAATTAGTAATCTCTAAAAGTTGATCATTTATAAAAATGTGTGGGTTGAAAACATATGAAAATGCAATTATTTTAAAGAAAAACGTATAAGTAATATCTTAAAGTGGTATTTTAAGTTTAATTAAGCTTATAATAATTATTTTTTCAGAATTATATACCTTAAAGTGGTTTTTCTCAGTTTGTGTTTTTCGAAACCTTAGTGCATTCAAAATGCTACTTCTTCGACAATTATTTACCAATCACTTCAATTTTTTTCCTGCGTGTTAAAATAAACCATGTAATGAAATTAGGGATCCGTTTTGCTATAAACTGAATACTTTTTTTAAAAAAAATAAAATGTAAGACATGTTGGCTTTTTCGTTGATTTTTAGCCTGTATATCAACATTTTATTTTTTTTCTCGAAAACGAATGAAGTTATTCTAAAATCGATTCTTAAAATTTAAAATTGTTAAGAACATCCATAAGAATATTATAAAAAAATTTCAGGTCAAAAAATTAATTTTTACAAAAGGAGTAGAATTTTAAAATTTTCCCAATTTTCTTCAAAAAATTTAAATTTTTAAAATTATGTGAATAGTATATGAAAATTTTCATCTGGTAACATTTTTTTGAATAGAAACATTGTATAAAATGTTAAAATATAATTTTAAATACGTAAATAAAGAAGTTTGCTAAAAGGGTGCCAAGTCCCCTTAAGTAAATAAAACTGCATTTCTGTGGTATGTAATTCGAGTTATAACTGTAATGTTCATTTACATAATTCTTATATAGTTTCAGAGACAATTCCTTGAAATATATTTTCACATTCTAAAATAATATACTATGTACGCAACGATACAAATAACTCTCAAGAAAATAAAAATATATATTCTAATATATATTTTTATTCTAAAAACTAAAAGAAAAATCATCTTGTAGCAATTGACTTCGTCTGTTTTTAATAATATAAACATAATTGTGCATAAAACTGAAATACAATAAAATTGAAATACAATAAAATTGCTATGAAAGTGTTTGTGAAGGATATACTTATTTCAGAGGGTTTGTTTTTATTTCTCGCCCCTCAGTACACCAAATACGCGTGCAAACGTGCAAAATGGTGGTGTTGGAGAACGAACCGCCTTTTAATTGGCAGTTAGGGGATTAATTACAAACCGTACAAATTATCACGATAAGTGTTAATATCTGCATGTAATTTTATATATACGACAAGCCCTTGGGGTCACTAGTAATTATTAAATTTGTTCTTAACTGTGTAATGTTAAATTATTTATAAAATACACTGTACAGTACTAATACATTTATATGAATATTATATCAGTGAAAAAATTTTCTTAAAAATGTTTACTATGCCAAATTGTATTTGGATTGTTCACTTTCAATAAATTAATAATTATTTTAAATATTGTTTTGTTTTCGACTTTTCAGTATGCTCGCACCCCTTTATAGGATCATCACGCCCCCTAGGGGGCGTGCCCTACATTTTGAGAAGCTCTGTGCTACTTAATTGTATGAAGAAAACTGCGTGAGACCTGCTTTCCACTGTTGGTTCTACGTATGCATTTGAACACATTTTTTCTCATATGAAATATATTTTGAGTCCACAAAGATGTTGTATAACAACTTAATATGTAGAATCGTGTCATAATGAAAGTCACAAATTGTACCTCTGATATTTCTATTTTATGTGGAAATTTGCAAACTCGAAGTTCGCATTTATATATTAATCTGTTATTTAAATATATTGAAGGACTGCTTTTACATCATGTTGTTTATTTTTCTTAAATATGCTTAAAAGTTACATAATATACGTACAACTTCATTTTTTTTATATTTATTGTTAATTTTTTGTAATAAAAACTTTAAATGATGCATACATAATGAATAATACATAATGAAACTATAAATATATATTTTTCACTTGTACTTACTAATTCTGCATGCAATGTCGCATGAATCGAATTGTTCCATATATAGCCTATTGCTTGACTTCTTGAATCATATTGGTCGATTGGTTTGGCACAGCACTGCTACGAATTCCCCTACTCGTGGTCTTAATTAAGTACACATAACAAGCTGCTTATATCTGATTCTGAAACTATTTTTAATATACACCTTTCAAATCTGGGATTACACAGCAAAATCCCATATTAACCTTATAGAACAAGCCCAAAATATTATATGAAGACAAATTCAGGATGCGTACTATTTCATTAAAGGATTTCGGAGCAGTTTATATCATTAAAGTCAGAAGTGTATTTTTAAGGTTAACCATTAACTTCTTAAATACAATTGCCACAGTTCAAATAATTTCTGTTTTCAAGGTATCCCAATTAAAATCACAGATCTAAACATGTATGAATATATATATATATATATATATTCCATGTTTATCAATGAATTCTTAAAATATTTTTTTCTTTATTTATGCATCATAATGATTGGCTCGAGTACATGTTGTTAGCTCACACTCAGACCAATGTTTTTCTACCTGTTACCTCTCGATTACAAGCGGTGTTTTAATGACCAATTCTTTCAGCCAGTCAAAAAGTTTGCCCCCTGCTCTTAGTAAAGGCTATAATTGCCCACAGAAAATTTTCTTTTTTACAAGCTACTTTCTACATCCCTATAGATCGGACAAAATCCTGCCACTTCATTCTGTTTACTTTCGTGCTATCCCTGCAATGAAATTACTTTCTTAAATTTAAACCTATGATATTTAGTTTTTGCTTATTGTATCACTTAAATTCTTATTATACCTTTGTATTTAATTCATAACTCCTGGATAAATGGAGTAATTGTATTCAAGGTATACATTCGATTCCTAATGGCAATAATAAATCATGAGGAGTATGATTCCTAAAAGACATACATCACGTAAATTCTACTAAGAACCTACCATGTACAGAACTTTTTGGCCTGGTTGAGAATATCATAGTTGAAGAAATTAGGTACGTATAAATATCGTTCTCGTTGCTTGACCATGGAAAAAAATTATGGTGTTCATCCTGAAGACTCGATGTAATGATCCTACTGAGATGTAAATGAGCCAGCGTTTCTGAATCTTTTGATCACCACGGCTCACTTTTTTTAACCATCTGTCATCGCGGACCCCCAAAAATTTGAACAACCTTACTAGACATCCAACACAAGGTTGAATGATTTAAAGGTTCCTTAATAATCCTAAGACTGACTCTACTATGTACTTATACAGACTTTTAAAAATTTTTTCCCTTGAAAAAAATGATTAAGAAGTGTTGATAAGCTAAAATCATATTTTTTGACAATTTAAGATTTTAACATTTTCAAATTGTATAGATTTTAACCTTTCTAAAAACACCTAACTTTAACCTCTAGGGTAATTAGAAGCCCTAAAACCTATTTTTAAATAAAAATTGGGCCAAGCCCATTTGTATGGCGAAAAATGTAAACAGAGTACTTCGTTTTTGCTTAAAAGTTGAACGACTGATGTAAACCAAAGTACCTTTTATTGTGAATTGAGCCTTTTATTTTTTTATTTCCTCGCCAGTTAGAAGATTGTTTACATTAAAATCAATTTATCTCAAAATGTAAATTTTGATGTTCGATGTACTTTTTCTGAGAAACTACTGTTCACAGGTATGTAAATGTTTTATGATATATTTAAAATGATGGCTAATATATACTAAAATGAGCTTTTTGTAAAAAACTCAAAAATTTATTTTTTACAAAATTTTATGTGAAAAATGGGTCAAATTTCACAATGTTTGATAAAATATTTCACAAATTACTAAAAAATTCAAAATTAGCTGAAAGCGTATTTCAGTATAATGAGAAATGTATACATTATATAATTGTATGAAAAATTTCAAGTATGTACATATAACAGATTTTGAAAAAAGGTCGTAGAAAGCAGCCAATTTAGCATTGCCAGTAGAGAGAGAGACTCCTAATTCTTCTTAAAAAAGTAGTTAAAAATTTTACAAAATACTTAACACTTAATGAGACCTCCGCGGATCCCTAAAAAGACTCTGGGGACCTCCAGAGCTCGGCGGATCACAGTTTAAGAACCACTGAAATAAGCCAATCATCAGTATTGCACTCATTATAATCCAAGTCGATAAATCACCTTTTTAATTAAAAAATTAATCAAACATCATTCTAATTAAGATAATTAAAAATACCAAGCATTTTCGATAAAGGAAAAAAGAAAACATCAAATTTTATTAAATCTGAATATGATATAGTTTAATGATATATTACGAATAATACGCGTATAGCAATACTTGCTTCATAAACAATATGTATAATATAGTGATGCTTAAGAAGAAATTTCCTACTTTTTCATTTGAATGTACTAAAGCTTAAAGAACTTATTAATGTATACGATGGAAGATATTTTTAAACTAATAAACGGAGACTAAACGAATGCACATTTGTCTAACTATTATTAACTATTTAACTATTATTTTTTGTTAAGTACGAATTCAAATTGCTCAATATATTTCAAACATGGTAGAAAATTATTAATCCGTTGTAATTTTTCTATTTTGTGTTAGTTTGCTTTATTAACTTAAAAAAGAAATCTACAAATATATAAATTTCTACGTTTATAAAATAAATAGACCGGTATTTTTTTGCAATATGCAAACATTTTTTTCTAATAACAAAATACGAATATTTAATTTAAAGGATAGTATGAGAATATTAATTTATTCACTTGAATGGATTTAAACAGATTTAATGACATATAAAATTGAAATTATATTGAATTTTCAAGGAGATAACAAACATTTTAGAAGCGAGACGCATTTAAAAGTTGTTAAATTAAAAATTTATTCTACATGCTGTTAAGTTATTTACTCTTGAATAGTATTTTAGTTCTGTCTAGAAATAAGAATTTTAGAATTTTACATAAAGAAAAATAAAAACACTTCATATATTTTCTCTTATTTTTCTACTAAGCGTTTTCTCTTTTCATATTTAAAACTATTGCTAATATTATATGAATATCTCGGGTTCATTAGTTAAATTATTGTCTTTTTTAACGTTATGGGAAATGAAAAAAAAATGATGCAGTTTTTGACGCAGCAAATATTTAAATATTTTTATCTCTGACAGAAATCTGAGTAGTTGACTAACATTTGATAAGTTTTACTAGTCAATGTACGTAACATTCACTATAAAGCCTTTTAAATTATTTTGATTTAAAAATCAATGACAGAATGCAATAATAAATGTTATACCTTGTGCTATAATAATTAAAACTACATCATTTTTTTTTGAGAAATAAAACCTAATATATTGTACATATTGGCTATTCAGAAAAATCAGAGAGTACTCGATGCATCTGGTTTCCAGTTAAATACTAATATGAATTCTGTTTTGCTTTCACATACTTTTCCGGAAAAACGTTTTGCATATTTACAAATGGAAATATAAATTGTAAGTAACGCACTTTTAATTTATCATATTTAAATACTGAAATCATTTAAAAATAAGCATTAATAAGTTAATAAAATGTCAACAATGAATAGTTACTTTTATCATGCCGGTGGTAATAAACAATTAAAGGGGAGAGATAAAAAGACAATAAAATGTTGCTTAATTTCACGCCTCAACACAACACTAATTTACCTAGTTACCCATGCGTTACTCCCATCCCCTTTTTTTATCTTGTTTTGCAGATCTAAAGTACTTCCTACAGCATTAGAACAAAATAGAAAAAGTTGGGGCCACCTCATAATGTGAACGCTAAAATTAAGTAAATTATTTATTGTGAAGGTATATCCGACTACGTTCGGAACCATGATTTTGCAAAAGTGCATAAATGGATAATTTTCATGATATTTAGTGTCAATTAGATTAGAAAATGTATATAAAATTGTTTAAAGAATAGTATTACAATAAAAAAAATTATTAAGTACAATATTTTGGCAAAAGATTAAATTAAAATATTTTTTTTCAAAATGTTCTCCTTTTGTGAAAAATGGTTCTATTATAATATTATTTTGCCTGTATATAGCTAAGTCCTCTCTACAGAGGCTCAACTAGAATTTTTAAAATATATAACTTAGAAGTTGGTTTATCCATATATTTTACGACAACAGAGAGGATCAATTTTAAGAAAAAAACTCCGATATTTTTTTAATTGGTTATAACTCTGAAAATAATATGAATTTTTCAAAAATCATAGTTGAGCACCAAGATGTCTGAGACATATACAGGGAAAATATTAATATAATAGAAGCATTTTTCTCAAAAAAAGAACATTTTGAAAAAAGATTATTCTAAGTTAATTTTTCCCAAAATATTATATTTAAATAAATTATTTATAAATTATTCCATTTTAAAATCACGGTTCCGAACGTAGTCGGATACCTTAAAATATTAATAAACTTGTTCGATATCCTTTTTTGGCTAGTATAAGTAGTCAATCTAAACAAATTTACTCTTTTATTGCTTCTATGTTAAGATGCTGCAAAGTGTAAATATTGAAAACAATTAAGGTATGTAACTAATTCGTAATTGAGTTCATGGAAGAAAACTGTAAAGTGAAATGAGGATAATAAAAGTTACATTTATTCATCACATAAGAAACAATAAAAGTATTGAAATGCGATGAAAATGCCCAGTGAAAATTTTATAATAGTTAAACTATTTAAATTTTTGATTCAGAATAAGGAATTGCTCCAATCGATTTCTCTTTTGGAGGCTTATAAAATCTAAATTAGAAATTACGGTATATACATTAGAAAAATATGAACGATGTAGATACGGATAGGCTATACGGGTGATAGTGCTTCAAAGATAAATGTTGTGTTTTCCTCCATTGTGTTTTATTATGGTTTGTTATGAATTGTCCTTTGTAACCCTTTATCTACCGAATAATGATTTACTTCAGTTTTTTCATGCAATAAATCTTTTTTTGAATCACTACATTGAAAATTAAGAGATATACTTAAACAAAATACTCCACTTTTGAAAATTTAATCCGTTAAAGTTAATTAATTAACTAAATATATTCAACTGCAAAATTAATTATTTAACTGTTCCCTTAAAATAAATAGTCAAATCGTTTTTTAACATCTTCTTAAACATAAAAAAATACATTATAGGTTTAAAAAATAATAAAAAGCACGCTTTTATAGAGAATCGAACTAAAAAGTAAAAAAAAAAATTTAATATAAGAATCAAATGATTAATGAGAAAGTTTAATGTCATTGAGATAAAAGCATGCGGTGATCTGTATTAATTGTTATAATTTAAAACTAGTTCTCTATTCCAAAATGCTGAGTTAGTGTAAAACTGTAGTACAAAGCCCACCCCACGCTTTTATCGCAATGACATTTAACTTTCTCGTTAATCGAGTTATTCTTACATTAAGAATTATTTTTTTAACACTTAGTTCTATTTATATATATATATATATATATATATATATATATATATATATACTATACAAGAGTGTGTTTAGTTTTTTTTATAAACTATAACTTATGTTTCATTTTTTAGTTCGATCTACAATAAAAGAGGGTTTTGTTAGTTTTTAAAACTGTCATATATTCTTTGTTGAGTTTATCCTTGAGTTTGATATTTGGAGCCAGAATTAAGTGGCGTCTGGAATTAGTCTTAGTCTTCAATGCATATTAATTAATGGGTCCGAAGGGTATTTATTCTCTCAATCTATGGGCCTCGGATGAGTCTCTTATCGTTATGTTTCAAAGATTCCGTCTCTATGGATACAGGTCTAACTAATAAAAGTGCGTTAAGAAGAAATATTAAACATAAATAGTATTACCACCTCTTAAACGTATTGCTATAACGTTAATTTGTACTTACGCCATTAGTCGCCAAGACTGGAAACGATATAAAGAATTAGTCATCAAATCTCGAAATCCTTAAAATCCTTATTTTTGAGAATCCTGATTAGTACAATGCAACTAAATTATAAAATTATCCTATTGTAATTGGTCCTTGACAAGTGTGCAAAATTTCGAATTAATCTGACCTCTTAAAGTGGATAAAAATCGAGTTCAAAGATTCCATTACATACAAGTGAAACTTATAAAAGCGTGAAATAAGCTTACCTTATGATATTAACTATTTTTAGGAGCAAAAATGACAACAATCTTCGCAATTGGCTGAAAAAAGCAGTCAGAATCACAATTTCTGCTTTAAAAATATTCGCCTTCCCCGCTGAAATACTCATCATAGAACATGTTTTGCCATAAATCGTAGAAGAGGGTATTTAACAGAATATTCCTGCTATGTATCGTCCGATTATTCGTAAAGATGGTTATTCTAAGTAATTTTAAAGCTAGTGGTACTTATAAGTACCTTCGGTAGATAAAAGGTTAAATAGAAGACTTTAATACTTGAATTTCTGCGCTATTTCAAAGTTAGTTAAATGTCATTTGAAACACTTGTAACTTCAAGAATGGGCTACGGTGCTGCTAAGGTGCAATGCATTTGAGACCAGATCACACCTGTGAAAGTCTGCGTTGGGACGACATTGGGATGCTTGTAGGAGTGAGCCTTGATAGGTCACTGTAAGTGTGAGAGAGTTCAAATGAATCTGGAAGTCGATAGAACAGAGAGTCCGTTGAAGTGTATTGGGGCATCGTAGAGTGTTGAATTGTCGTCGAGTATCTAAACCTGTAGAAGTGTCTCTCTAGCGTCTGTGAAACTTTTGTGTTTCCCCATTTTGGTGTCTATTTAAAGGTGGAATACATCACGCCTACAAAAGTGACACGTGAGGCAGAATCATGCCTGTTGGGACGTGGTCAGTATTACTATCCGGCCATTAGTCCAATTCACCTCTCACGTGGTGGACTTTGAACCTGGAGGTTGGCATTGTAACTGCGCCGGACACCTCTCTGTCGGCTGTAGAAATGTAGGTTAAAGGTTGACTTCCCTTAGAACATAAGTGTCCGATATTGGACACTTTCCCTCGTCAAACTACATGACCGTTGAGACGTCACTAGCTACCTAACAGGAAATGGTTACTTTGGTGGAGACCGCCGCAAATAACTTTAAACTATATGTATATATGATATTACTTTCTACATTTTTTTTTAATTATGATTATTATTATTCTATTTCTCTTATTGATTTTACATTTCTAGTTATTTCACTTCCAAGGCATGCTTTATTTTGAAAATGATAGTTATATTTCATTAATAAAATAAAGTGTAATAAAAACAAGTGGTACATATATTATTTCAATATAAGTGCCTTTTTGCGGAGACTAAAACTCATAAAATGTTTGAAGTGGCTTACGATAAGTAATTTTTTATCGTAATGATGAAAAAGTATCCTCTTAGTGTGAGAATGACTGTTTTTGACAATCATTTAGTGATTTTCACTTATAATAGGATGAAATCATTTCCAGCAACAATTGTGCATTAAATAATGTAAAATCTCTCTATATAAAAATGAATGTGTGTCTGCCTGTACTCGATAGATTCAAAAACCGCTCATCCAATCGCCGTGAAAATTTGGGAAATTATTTGGTATATCCCCAGGAAAATTTTTGAATTGTTTTTTAAATCAGAGTTGGAGCTCTAGGTGCTCTCGAACAAATATCCCACAAATATCAAAATAACATTTAATTAGTAATATTTGTTAAAAGTGTAACCATGAAGAAATTGAAAAATTAAATTTTTACTCATGAAATTTACTCAAATTCCTTCGAAATTTGGTAGGCAGGTTCCTTTCATGAAGTAGACATCAGATAAGAACGGATTTTGCAAATATAGAACCCCAAGGGGCGTTATAAATAATTAGTTCCATTATTAAACTATTAGATGTACTGTCTTGAAACTTGGTACGCAGGTTCCTTTCATAAAGTAGATATCCCCTACAAAATGATTTTTAAGGAAATCGACCTCCAAGGGGCGTTATACACAATTATTTCTAAACTATTAGATGTACAATCTTGAAATTTGGTAAGCGGATTCCTTTCATAGAGTAGAGATCCGCTACAAAATGGGGTTTTGAGAAAATCGACTTCCAAGTGGCGTTACTAGGGCCAAAGAAACGTTTTACATAATTATTCCAATTTTTAAACTATTCGACGTACAGTATTGAAATTTGGTAAGTGGAGTCCTTTTTCATACAGTAGAGATCCGCTAGAAAATGAATTTTGGGAAAATCGAATCCCAAGTCGCATTTTGGGGACTTAAGGGGCATTATATTTAATCATTTCCGTTTTTAAATTATTTGAAGGACAGTCTTGAAATTTGCTAAGCGGATTCCTTCCCTGGAGTACGTTCCGTTACAAAATGAGTTTTGTAGAAATCAACCCCCAAGTGGCGTTGCGGTGAATTAAGGGGCGATATAGGTAATTATCTCCTTTTTTAAACTATTAGATGTAAAATCTTGAAATTGAGGAAACAGATTTCATTCATTGAGTAGAGATCCGCTAAGAGATGGGTTTGTGAAAATCACTTCCTAAGTGGCGTTGAGGGGTTTAAGGGAAGTTATAGATAATTAATTCCATTTTTAAGCTATTAGATGCACAATCTTGAGAAATTTGATAAGCAGATTCCTTTCATGGAGTAGAGATCCGCTACAAAATAGGTTTGGGGAAAACTGACCCCTAAAGGGTACTGAGAAGGATTAAAGGGCGTAATAGATAAATATTTCCGTGTTTCAACTATTATACCCACCTGCTTGAAAATTAGAAGGCATGTTCATTTTATGAAATATAGTTCCTTTAACAAAGAGTTTTTTTAAAAACCGACCCCCAAAGGAGTGGGGTTGCTAGCGATTAAGGAGAGTTATAGAAAAATTCATGTTTTTGTGAATTTAACCCATTTATACTTGAAATTTGTTGAGCACGTTTCTTATAGTTGATAGAGGTCCACTAAGAATAGATTTAACAGAAATGAACTCCAGGGGGAAGCTAAGGTGTTATTGGGGCTTATTGACAGACAAAATTACCGTTTTCTAACTACTACAACTATAATAATAAAATTTGGTTTGTATGTTTCTTTTGTTGAATTGAAATCCCCTAAGAATGCTCTTAACGGGTTTATGATGATAAAATTTCCGCTTTTTCTCTATTAGATTTAGACTTTAAATTTAGCACTCGTGTTATTTTATGGAGTAGAGATCCACTAAAAGTTGCTTTGGCGGAAATCAACATGATAATTGGGTTAAGTGAGCGCAAAAAAAACTTTCTCCCTCCTTTCGGAAGTATCAAGAGGCGAAAGTTACAGCTATAAATATATTTTTCAATACAATCCAATTCTTAATGATAGATATCAATATTTTATATATATGTAAACGGTATATATTTATACAACATTGTGGAATACACAGTGAAGTGGATGAGTAACGGCTAGATTATTTATAAATTACAAATATTTATATTTATTATAAAGATGCTGTTTTTAATAAAGAAAGTTAGCTACTGCAAATTTTATTGAATTAATATAGACCTCAAGTACTATTATGATGATTTCTTCCTTACATACTGCATATTAAGCAACTTATGTCTTATTATAACATATGAATCTCCCTATTCATCTTTGAACTTAAGCGTGAAACTTACGTAATTCTTTATCAATAAGTTTATAAAGAAACATAACGGTTTATCGTCAGTTTAGAATATCCGATGAAGCTAAAATCCCTTTGTGACATGCTTAGTGAGATGCAAGAAGTGCATCATGGCTGTGTAAAGTTTTTTTTTTCTTGTAAGATCTGAAGCAGTATCAAATAAATATAAGAGTCATTTTTCCGATAAAGTTGCTACTACGTGTGAAGTGTACAAAAAATCTTTATATATATATATATATATATATATATATATATATATATATATATATATATATATATATATATATATATGTACAACAATAAATTGTTTCATCGTCATAAATAGTTTTATTTGTAAGTTATTTACTTACAAAATTATAAATACATGATGTTCAAATCATGAAGTGAAACAGGTGTTCTCCATTGAATTCCAAACTGACATTATAATTGTTTTTGTTGCTCTACATTTTTTTGAATTTTTTAATTCAGGAACAATTTCTAATTTGATTATTGGTAAAGTTGTTCAAGAATTAAGATTCTTCAAATAATTTTCAAAATAATTAAAAAAAGTGTCCTGTATTGTACTGTACATAAAAATCAAGTGCATTTTATTTATCAATGTGCGTTGTTACTATTGACGCGTATGCATTGTAAAAGAAAATATGTATAACAAGCAAAAGTCGACAACAGCGAAGCACATGAATTCATTGCCTGGAAGTATGTAGCTCTAGTTTTTATGAGACTATGACGTCACATAAATATTAAAATTTTAATTCCTAGCAATAAACTACTGAAAAAGCATGTATTAAATAAGGAGTCTTTAAAGTTTTAAGAAAAACTTTTTTATATTGAGGGATAATTAACTCATGTGTTATTCAAAAAATTAAAATTTTCGATAAATCATTGTCATTAATAATTAATCCCTCCTCAAAAAATATGGAAAGCAACTCTTATTCAAAAAGAACTTAAATACTGATAGAATTGTTAATGAATGTTCATCATTTAGTAGACGGAAAAGCATGATACAGTTTTACTCATTTTTTTTAAACTGGATCTATTCTTAGATTAAACTTAAAATTTCATAAATAAAATGATAATTAAAATTGAAATAAATATGTGTCAATTCAACATGATTCTTTAAAATGAAATTTTTATCTGTATAGTAACAATGAAACTTGGTTTTATTAGTACTTTTACCAGATGGCTAAAAATATACATTTTACAACTTGTCTCATTCTAATCGGAAATTAATGATTCAGTATTTTGTTATTTATGTAGAACAATATTCTGCTTTAATGACATGATACATTTAATTTCATTTAATAATCAACTTATTTGTAGCTCTTCTCTGTTACTGCAACACTCAAATTCATCATTATAAGTACTTTCATCAAATTACTAAAAGCGCATATTCAGTACTTTGTTAAATTTAACGTGGAACTGAGATGACGTAGTATCCTTTTCTTTAGGCGAAGTCGAGGAACAATTTCCTTTTAATGGTCTATATGATCCCTCATTAATAATATTTGTACGTTATTGAAGGAGCATATATATATCATTACTTTTTAGACCGAAAAAGATCTTAACAATTCCACGCATTTTCTTTTCAATAAACTCGCTAATTTTTATAAGAAATGTTGTATATTTTTAAGGTATCCGACTACGTTCCGAACTGTGATTTTGCAAAAGCGCATAAATGGATAATTTTCATGATATTTAGTGTCATTCAGATTAGAATACATGCATAAAGTTGCTTTAAGGAGATTTTGACAAAAAAATATTTAAATACATTGTTTTGGCAAAAAATTAACTTAGAATAATCTTTTTTCCAAATGTTCTATCGTGAAAAATACTTATTATTAGAATAATATTTTGCCTGTATATAGCTCAGACCTCTCTACAGAGGCGCAACTAGAATTTCGGAAATATATAACTTAAAAGTGGGTTTATTCAAATTTTACGACAACAGAATGCATCAATTTTAAGAAAAACACGCCAATAATTATTTCAATTGGTGGTAACTCTGAAAATAATGTGAATTTTTCAAAAACTCTAGTTGAGCCTCTGTAGAGAGGTCTGAGCTATATACAGGCAAAATATTATTATAATAGAACCATTTTTCACAAAAGGAGAACATTTGGAAAAAAAAATATTCTAAGTAAATTTTTTGCCAAAATCTTATATTTTAATAATTTTTTGTCAAAATGTTCTTAAAACAATTTTATGCATGTATTCTTATCTGAGTGACACTAAATATTATGAAAATTATCCATTTATGGGCTTTTTTAAAATCACGGTTCCGAACGTAGTCGGATACCTTAAATGCAGTTCCCATATATTACATAGTTATGTTTTTATAACATGAATTTGTGATTTACATTAGAGAAATAAATGCACCTTTTAGGAGGAATAATTTCTTATTAGTATTTTCCGGTTTTTACATCAGAGTTCTTACATAGGCATTTAAGTTATTAGGCTCTCATACATTAAACTATCGACCATTATCATCAAATCAAGAAGCGTCACCAGATATCACCGCATGCAGTTTATAGTGGAGATCATTCACACGCATGTTCATACACAGTAATAATAATAATCACAACATTTGGTGGCATTTTTTCAATTAGCAACGCTTTTTTATTTCGCTAAATTAGTCTGCGGTACAATACGTAAGTACCAAATTATTAATATACCCAATTCAAAAAATCAAGTTTTAAGTAAAGTAATATAGAAACCTAATAATAATTTTGGCATAATAAAGAACTTTTTATTTTAAGCTAATTTCTGAAGTACTTTGCTTTAGCCTGTTAACCCATAACATTTCTTCAAACTCTTCAATCGAAAATTACTTATTCCTCAGTTAAGTCTGAAATACGTTTTAAGATTTTACATTTGTGCAATAGTTGTGCATTAATGATCAAGTTAATATTAAATTAAGAGTAATACTTTGTATGATTTAGTTTTCAAAGTGAAGCGTAGTACATTAATTCAATTCCATATAAATTTTACGAGCATGTGAAAGGCATTAGGCAATATTAAATTACTTCATCTAAAGTAAACTAATGTATTTTAGTTAATACATTTAGCTGATAAATGGAAAAGTCTTCTCAGAAATTACATTACAATTCATCCTTTTAGAAAATACATAATATTTGCACTCTATAACAATTTTGATGTTGATACGGAAACTAGATTTCAAATTATTTTACTTAACTACTTACAAGAGACGAACAAAAATAACTTATTAGCATATAATAATCCTTGTTTGTAACACACTTACAGATAACCTTATTGACAAAATTAATTTAAATATTAGGTAAAAGATCATCACATCCACTATATTTTACAATTGTTTATCTATTAATTAAAATTAATACATTGCTAAAAATATAATTTATCTTAGAATCCCAAACTTAATATTAAGACACACGCAAACATATGTAGACATGGGAAAATAAGGTTCTTGATTTTCAGTATTTAAAGTAATTTATGACACACTTAAAATATTTAAGCGTTTTAAGTATTTATGCTACAGTTAAAGCAGTTAATACTATTTTACAAGGGAATGTTAAAAACAATGAATGTTTTGGAACTTTGGAATTATATTTTGGTATTTACTTAAATCCAAAAATAACTATGATATTTATATTAATTTTTGAATCTCAGAATTCCTCTTTTAAAAATTTAGCAAATGACGTGAGTTGTTATTTTATTTTTAACTACAATTTTTGGATATAATGTAAATGTTAACTTGTTAATATTGTATTACTCACAAAAACAACTAAATGTTCAAATTGTATTTAAAATTACTTATTACACAAAACATCATTTCAAGACACAATCAATGCTACCCTACATTGCAATTGTACTTTATTTGCGATGGAACCTTTGCTATACATTTTTTGTAAAAGAATGTTCTTATAGAATCTAAGAAGTATATTTTACCTTAGATGGATAATAATATAATGAGAAATTGCGTTGTAAGATAAAAAAAAAAAATGAAATGGTTTGTGAAGTTTTTATCCTATTGTTACATGTATTCTATTTCCTTGAAATTGTTTAAAAAATTTATAGTAATTTAACACTACACATTAGTTTTTAACATTATGCTTTTTAATAAAGATTATTTGTTGAAATAACATACTATATAAACATTTCCTTCATATTTCTTATTATGTCGATGGATAAAATGACAAATTAGTTTCATTAAATAAAATTTATATTAAAATCGTAAACTTTTGAAAATTCATGGGTGTTTCCCACACTCCTCACTTAACTGCAACTGAGTGCGCCAGACTTTCCACTCCTCACTTAACTGTAACTGAGTGCGCGAGTTTTTCCCGCTTTCCAACCCCAACGGAAACTGTTTGGAACCGGTACGGGGTCTTCTCTGGAAACTGAAACGCAACGGACGGACGCAAGGTCTTGTCCGCATCTATCCGCAGCACCTTCAAAGGTGTAATGTTCATTTAACCGCATTATTACCTTTTAGTGTAAAATTTAACTGTAAATATTTATTTTCTTGTAATATAAATTTAAGTACTATCTCCATCTCTGGCTATTATTCGAACTCAACCAACGGCATCAATGGGTTTGACAAAGAGTTTGCATAGTTATTTTTCAAAAGAATACATATTTTCTTCATAAATTCTCAATGTAGTAAATATAATTTATAAAAAAAAATTCTAAATTCTAAATTATTTTAAAAATATTCTGCTCCGGTAAATATTTATATTGTGTGTACATATTCTTTTATATTTATATACTACACTCATGTCCATAAATTAAGGATAATTCAGAATCACGCAAAAATTGAACTCTAAAATAAAAAAAAATTCACCTGTAGAATTATCACACACATCTTGAAGAACAATATGCAAATTACAACAAACCACCAGATGAAACGGATAGTACGTCACAATGACGAGAGTGTAAGAGAGGGGTATATAAGGACTGGTGGCAAAGAATTAAAATTTTTCACAAGCGCTTTAAAAGACTTTCAGTGCAATAATCACATAGTTATGGCACAAAGGAAGCAAATGGATGCTTTTTTACGTGGTAGAACTTTTGGACGACTGGAATGTGGACGTACCCAGTTGGAAATATCCGAGGAACTTGGAATCGCCCAGAGTGACATTTCCAGGCTTTGACAACGATGCCAAGATGATGGTAATGTGAGTAGAGGTTACATCAGAGGTCGCCCCCGAGTTACAACGCCGAATGACGAACGGTATACTTGGCAGTTAATGCCAAAAGAAACACACGGAGCACAGCATGAGACCTGTCTCGTCAGCTCTCTTCAGCTACCGACACGACAGTTTCAAAGCAGACTGTGAACAGACGCTTAGGGCACATTGGTCCATATGCTCGTAGGCCAGTCAGATGTGTTCCACTGACAGCAACTCACTGTTGCCTGCGATTAACCTGGAGTAGAGAGCATGCATTGTGGACACCACAACAGTGGTCTTGTGTGATGTTTTCCGACGAGTTCAGCTTTAGTTTGCTGTCTGATTCTCACCTGACTTTAATATGGAGAGCGCCAGGTACCCGTTACCAACAAGAGAGCACCATTGAACGACTCCGTTACGGTGGTGCAGGATGGCTCGTTTGGGGAGGAATTATTCTTGGTTCCAGAACTGAGCTGCTTGTTCAGAGTGTAACGATGACAAGTCACATCTACGGGATGTCATTCTGGAACAACATGTACGTTTGTTTCCGTGCGCCATGGGTGCTGAATTTCTGTTTATGGATGACAACGCCCGTCCTCACCGTGCAAATATTGTAGACGAATGCCTTCAATTGGAGGATATCACCCGTATGGATTGGCCAGCATACTCACCGGACTTGAATCCAATAGAGCATGTGTGGGATATGGTTGGCGGACGAATTGCAGCCCGTCAACCCCCTCCCACCTGTCTACCGGAACTTCGGACGTCATTGCTTGATGAGTGGTGTAATATTCCCCAAGATCAGATTGATAATTTGATACTCAGCATGCCTAGGCGTTGTAAGGCCTGTATTGCATCGTACGGGAGACATACTCCGTATTAACCATCATACTAACCATGTTATACTGGTTTTTTTTGTAAATAGGTTCTTTTGAAATTTGCTCCAAAGAGTAAAAATCGCAATTTTTATAAATTATATCAAACATTTAGCTTCTTTTTTGATCTTTACCTTTTCTTTAATAAATAGACTTTACAAATAAGTGAAATTTGTTTTGCTTCTGTCACTTTCTTTGCCTGAACTTCCTTATCCTTAATTTATGGACACGAGTTTAATTCAGAACCTTAAGCTAAATATTTGCTTTAGAAACATCTAAATATCAAGTATTCAGGTAATTATCAACTACCCAACTTATATTTTAATTAAAAAATAAATAAAATAGTATTTTTTTAATAAGATATTTTATTAAAACAAAATTTGATCATTTTAATGAATATAGTTAATTTAAGATGCAGTAAAATATGTTTTCATTTTTAAAAAAATTAGCCCTTGTTGTGAGTTGTGATTTTTAAAAGAAATTAGCATCTATGTAACAAGTACTTTTTATAGAATAACACTTAAATTTTAAATGATAGTCTTGGAAAAGCAAAAGAATTAAATTAAATATGTCATAGTATTTAAACCTTTTTTATTTTATTTATTTATTTATTTTGCTTCAAAGTATCTTGTAAGTCATATTTTCGTTATATTCCGAACAATTTTATCATTATAGAATAAAGTAGTATTTTCTTAAGCGCATTAACTATTTCAAAGTTATTATTGTATTGAAAATGTTTCCCATTATGGTAAATTTTAATAAATCTAAATGTAAACTTAGTGAAATATTATCCTACGTTATGTTTCGAATAACATTCTGATTAAAATAGACTTACGGGCGTTAGTTATCAACATGCTCCATAGTTTCTATAATCAATATATTCTCATTTAATGCAAATATTACACATTTGAGCTACAAATGTCACCAAATATACTATTCTGTCATTGTCAACAGTATTCTGTTCTGCATACAGGTAAGTCAGATTGCTCCTTCGTCAAACAAAGCTGAAGTTGTCACCAAAATAATAACTAGACAATATGACCACTAAGTATAATGTTCAGGAGCCAGAGATGACAGACATAATTATAAGTAACATATGGTCAGAAACACAGACAACGAGATATATTTAAGCAGTTGTGGGTTTTTTTAACACGATAAATATTTTCAATAAAGTTTCATTTCTAGCAAGAAAACAAAATGCGTTCTCAATGTTTTATGTTGTTCAAGTTCATGATTGTATCAAAATAAATAATATAAAAGACTTACTAAAAATAAATAGTAAAATGAATAATATTAATTACAATTTATATTTGTACAAGAACGCACATATGCCCGCATAAATACACTTGGCAATTTTTTTAGATAACGCACTGACTCCAAAGAAAAAGGCAGTACTTGCAATAGCAACATTTATTAACAAAATAAAATGCTAATTTAACATTAAATTTTTCAAATCCATGTAAAAAAGGCAATAACAAAAATAAAGTTTGCGAAGAAAAAGCAGCACAATTGGCATATCCCTCTCAAACAAAAAATAACCCACATGTACAATTTTAACCAGATAATGCTCAGGTGCAATTAAATACAAATCGTATTGTCAGTACAAAATCGGTGATTAAAAATCTTCTTAAGGTATGCGACTACGTTCGGATTTGTGATTTTTCAAAAACGAATAAATGGATAGTATTTATGGTATTTAGTGTTACTTAGATTAGAAAATGTATATAAAATTTTTTTAAGAATAGTATTACAAAATAAAATATTTAAATAAAATATTTTAACAAAAAATGAACATAGAATGTCTAATTTTCAAAATGTTTTCCTTTTGTGAAAAATGTTTCTATTATAACAATATCTTGCATGTATATAGCTCAGACCTGTGTACAGAGGGTTAACTAGAATTTTTGAAATATATAACTTAGAAGTGGGTTTATCCATGTTTTACGACAACAGAGGGGAGAAATTTAAAGAAAAAAAAACACCGATAATTATTTCAATCGGTTGTAACACTGAAAATAATGTTAATTTTTCAAAAAATCATAGTTGAGCCTCTGTACAGAGATCTAAGCTATATACAGACAAAATATTATTATAATAGAAGCATTTTTCACACAAAAAAGAACATTTTGAAAAAAGGTTATTCTAAGTTAACTTTTTGCCGAAATATTGTATTTAAATAATTTTTTTTGTCAAAAGGTCCTTGAAACAACTTTATACATGTATTCTAATCTATGTGATACATAATATCATGAAAATTATCCATTTATGCGCTTTATGCGTTCCGAACATAGTCGGAACCTTTAAAGAAAATAACGAGTAACCATGCAACACGAATAAAGTTCTGTTTTAAAATTTTTTGCTGCATTATTTTTTGATTTTGTAGTTAATTCGTCGCCACATATCTGGCTTTTTTACAGGGCAAGGGGATTTTACCAAAAAATATATTTAACAATTATTAAATATAATATAAAAATTTAATATATTACTTAGTAATATATTAAATTAATATATTACTAAGAAATATATTAATATATATATATATATATATATATATATATATATATATATATTTAATTATTATATTACTAAAAGTATATATTTTATACTTTATAAATATATTACTAAGATATATATAAATAAATTCCCCTAATATAAATTACTAAATAAATTACTAATATATATATTATAAATTTATTACTGATTTATTTTCTTTAAACTGCTCTTTCCCGCATATCTCCAAATACGAAGCTTAATAATTTCACTCTTTCGGTTTTTCCAAATAAAATTCAACAATCAAATATTTCTTCTCAATATCTCGATAATTTAAAATCAAACTATCAAAGTATTTTCTCCTTGAAACCAAAAATAATTTTAGAAAAGGAATGTTACTCTCCAGTCTCACTTTTACTCACCAACATCAGAAAAATAATTGAAAGCGAACTCATTATACATTCACAATTAATATCAAACCAGGAAATCTTAATACTTTTTGGTGACTCTACACAGCACATAGCCCTGTCTAGTACCGAATTCTAATCTAGACTTTTAGACTTACTGTGATGTCATTGGCAACGTTCTTTAGTAATGAAATTTCTTGGAAATAAAAATATAAGGTTTTTCGATTGAGAATATTTGGAATTTTTGAAATACATTAAGTTCAAGATTATCTGAAAAATATTTTAAAAACAGAGAAAAACTCCAAGATTGACAGCTTAATTTTTTCTCAGGAGTGTAAAATTAGTAAATAAGCTTTTCAACAATATATCAATTAAATATTTAATCAACAAAAAAATCCATCTGCATTTTAAAACATCTGCCAGTTTTAAATAATGTATATCAATCAAGTAAGGAGCACCAATGATCTCATCGTACTAAGTCAGCACTTCATTATATTAGGGTTGCCAAAGTACAGAATGTGCCAGAATATATAAAATCGTTACCTGACCTTAAATTCCAATAAAAACATCGCCAAATCCAAGGATTTGATAATCTTATCTCATTCACTTATTTTAATGTAATTATTTTTGTTTTACAACTTTGAGCATTTTACTATTTTCTATCTTTTCTTTTTCACTCATAATTTTTAATAATTTGTTCGAAATAAATGAATGAATGTCTTCTTTTTTTATTAAAAAGCCCATTACAAATCTTAATTTAAATTCAAATTTGTCATACATAGTTGTAATGCAATTAAATTTGTATTTCTCAAACTGTGGGGTGCGACCCCTAAGGGGGCGTGATAACCTTACAACAGGGCACGAACATATCGAAAAACAAATGATTTAAATTTTTTTTCTGGAACGAAGTCAACAAAATACTTTCTGATAATATAAAAAAATACGAAATTACACTGATATAATTTATATATATATATATATATATATATATATATATATATATATATATATATCAGTTGGCGATATTACTGCATCAAAAATAAAAGTTTCCTCTTTGATACGTTCATTAACTATCTGATCTTGTAACTAAATTTAAAAAACATTTTGTTTGCTTTGCTATAATCCCACGATGAGAGATTTTTTTCTATTACGGTTTCTTTTTAAACTTAAAATACTACTCTTTCAGAAATAAACAAAACTAGGACCAAGAGAATATTTCTAGGAAGATAAAAAATTCATCACTGTTATTATTATTATTATTATTATTGAAGTACTGTGCATTAGCTATAGAAAGAAAGGGAAGACTTATTCCCTTTTCACCCAGGAAGCAGATTTGCGTCAGTCATCATCGTTTTTGTTTGAGCTTAGAACTTATTGGTATGATAAGCTCTGTCCTTGAAGGATTATTTGGCTAAGATTTATTTTTATGGTATTTTGAAACATGTAAAGCTTGATGAAATACGCGTTTTACACAATTTGTTTTTTAGAACTAACATCCATATTGTTTAGATTGAATACACTTTTAACACTGGAGCGGTCACACGGAACTCAAAGTCAAAGGACAGCTAAACTACAACACTTTGAACAAAATATGGCGATTTTGCTTGCCAAAATCATTCCTGTAATGTTAGGGGAAATTGTCTGTGATTTGTATACTTTGTTAAGGTTACGTACCTTAGAAGCATTTTAGTTAAGTTTTTTATGAATTTTTTCTCAAATTATCAAAGAAAAAATAAAAACTCCCTAAAAGTCGGTAAGTATATTTCCTCTTAGTTAAATTATTCACTGTAATTGGGATTTTTTCGTATACAATAAAAATAATAGTAAAAACAAACATTGGGGTGACTCAATCACCTTGCGCGACTATTAAAGCTAGTATCGAGTAGTGCGCGCCTGCTCTCACGGGTTAAAACATTTTGATGTCTTGTCGATTTAAATACAATTGCCATATGTGATGGGTATGATAGAGAACAACATAGACTGGACTACTTTTCTAATGACATTTATACTTTTAGAAAAGGGAAAATGGAGGAAATAAATTTTTAATTAAGTAATCGTTTTGCAATCAGTTCCAATTTAAAAATTGGAAAAAAGAAAAAAAAGAAAGAAAAAATATTATATTATTTAAAAGTAATTTGATTAAAATAAATACTACTTAAAAGTAATTTGATTAAAATAAATATTACTTAAAAGTAATTTGATTAAAATAAATATTACTTAAAAGTAACAAATATATATAGGTACAAAAATTTAATACTTATCTTGTTAATAATTTAGATCGTATTGTAGCTTTAGTGCCAAAGCGCATTATTACTGTATAAGGGTGCGCAATAAAAATTATGATTGAAAATTGGGTTGCTAATACTGAAAATTTGAGAAGCACAGATTTAAATATGTATATTCTTCTTTAAAAACAGTTCTGTAGTACATACTTCTAAAATCAAATATTTATTCTGGTCATTATCTCAGTGGTTCTCAAACTTTCACTCTGCTGAACCAATTTTCAATCATAATTTTTATCGTGCCCACACCAAAAATAATAATGTATTGAATGCAATAATAATGCACTTTGGTGCTAAAGCTACAATACGGTCATAATTATAAACCGTATAAATTAACAAGATAAGTATTAAATTTTGTATATGTTACAATTTTAAGCAATATATATTTTTCTTTCTTTACTTTTTAGTTTTAAACACTATAAAAGCGTGTTTTTTTTTTGTTTTTTTAAACTATAATTATTTTTATAATTATTTTTACTATAAAATACTTGTAAAATAAAGTTCTTCCTTGTGTATTTTTGACCAGGTGAAATGCTACTTTTATGGCTTCATAGTTTTCTTCATAGAGTTCTTTAGGCAGCATTTGAAAATTTTAGTTCATCTCAAACGTTTCATGTTTAACGCTTTTCTCATATTTACTTTCGCTATCTTGATTAATATGCATTATTTCAGCTGATTCTTCAATTGCTTGATCAGTTTCAACTTCCTTCAATAGAGAGATCACATATGCCTGCTTTTTTATATTTCGCTCATTTACATTTATAAACCATAATAAGTCGTACAACACAGCAATAATTCATATGGAATTCACGTGGAAAAAAGAGCAAAGGAAAAATATTATTTACCACTTTCCTAAAAGAAAAAGAGACGGAGTGAAACGTACCAGTAAGTTAGAAGGTCAAATATATGATAATCAAAAGTAGCATTTTAAGGGTTAAAAGAAACTTAATAAAGAAATCTGTCATCGTGGGATTACAGCAAAGCAAACAAAATGTCTTTTTTTATTAGGTTATAGGATCAAAGATAGCTATTGAGCGTTTGAAGTGGAATCTTTTATTTTTGAGGATCACCAGATGATATATATAAATTATATCAGTGTAAATGTGTATTTTTATTATGTCAGAAATCAATTTGTTTTACTTCATTTCAAAAAATTATTTTTTTTACCTTTTATTTTCAATATGCTCCCGCCTCTCTCGCAAGGTTATCTCCCCCCAGGGGGGACCACAGTTTGAGAAACGCTGCATTACCTACAGAAAAATTTCCAGGAAAGATTTGACAAAGTACAAAATATTACAAAATAAAATTTATTTCATGAGCTGTACATTTTTGAATCAATGCATATTCTTAAAAAATCAGAAAACATAACAATATTTCATTTCAGATGATTAAAATTTGATTTTTGCCAACTCTTTTGGTTGTAATATCATTATAATTGTAAAATATGCAAAGAATGACCATTAAAATATTTTCAAATTCACAGTTATTAAAACACTTTTATTCAAGTTATTTACTGTCTTAACAAAAGAGAAAACTACCTCATTTTTCTTACAAGTTATTTTCACTCTCTGTATTTTCCTTACTAAATTTATTTTGTATCATTCTTATCATTTCCCTATTTTTGCACCATTCCTAGTTTTTAGTATATCATACATACTTGCCTTTCTTTAATATTAATATTTCCTTCCGTAATATTCTTCAATTTTCATTCGTCTTCTCGTATAATCATTGTTTATTGTACATTTTTAAATTGCAGAGAAATTGTAGAATAATATAAGTAATAAGAAAGAGAGTCACGTAATATAAGAGCCACGTAATTCTTTCATTATATTAAAGTAAACGGCTCAAATTTATATAAAAAATTCATTTAAGCAGTTGAAATCTTTCTCCATACTGAGAAATTTCCAGATTTTTCCAACACAATTCAAAAGCTGAACATATATATATATATATATATATATATATATATCAATTCCGAATTTTAAAATGGCGGATGCATGTATGCCACAGGTATTTTATACAGTTGTTGAGAGTGTCGTATAATATACCTGGGGCAGTTAAGGGCTTAAAAAACTACCAAAATGTTTTTTTTGTATTTATTTTTTGCCAGATAAGAAAGCATGTAACTTTTATGTCATATGCTCTTTTGCCTTTCGATATATATTTTTTTTTTAATTAGAAAATGCATGCGATATAAGTCACACACCATTTTCTTTTTGGTTTTTAAACACATTATAGCTACTTAAAAAGACATTTCTAAGTAATATATAAAATTACATTCTAAGAAATATTTTTTTCCATGTTACGAGTTCCATCTTTCGATATTCGAACAATAATAATAATTCTCAGGTGGGTACAAAAACAGAACACAATAAGGAATCTAGACTCTGGTATTTATCAGCTAACTATTTCGATAAAAGAAAGAAATTTTATGTTCTACGGGAAGTAATAAAATTGTCTCTTGGAATTGCTGCCGAAACATTAACTATTGGCGTAAATCGTACGAGTTGCTCTTAAAACGCTGAGTGATTTTATACATCATAAGGCAATCTTTCGTCGTAGAAAACAAATATAAAGCGCACACACTAACGTCGACACTTTTAACATGGAATACAAATCCATTTCAATGATGACTTTTCTACTAAATTTTTCATCATATCCAGTTTTTAAGTATGGTATGATTAGCTTTAGAAAAATATTATGCAGGTTTAAATTATTTTAAAAAAATAATAATAATAAAATGATTTTAAAGAAATTAGATTTTATTTCTTTTTATTAGAATTTATGATATATTTTAAACATATTCGCAATTAAAAAACTTTTCAACATTTTTGAAAAAAAAAATTTGAAATATAGTTGTATTGTATTCTCCATCTTTACAAAATACTCGCTCAAAACACATCAAGTTACTTTAATGTAATATAAATATTGAGTTTACGATGGTATTACATTTAATATTTCGCATATTGCAACATTAAATTAAAATTGATTCCCAGTAAAACATAAAAAACACAAAAAAATGTAAGATTGAAAGTGAAATTATTTATTTCTCCAAATTATTAGTAAGTTTATATACCTAAAATCTTGTTTTTCTTATTAAATCTTAACCCTTTTAAGGGGGATTGGAAATCTCTCTCTCTCTCTCTATACTGACAATGTTAAATTCGCTGTTTTCGATGTACCTTTTCTCAAAATCTGTTTTATGTACATGCTTGCAATTTTTCATACTATTAAAGTACACCTCTTTTATTATACTAAAATGAGCTTTTAGCTAATTTTGAATTTTTTAAGAAATTATGAAATATTTTATCAAACATTGCGAAATTTGACCCATTTTTTACTTCAAAAATTTGTAAAAATTAAATTTTTGAGTTTTTTACAAAAAGCTCATTTTAGTATATATTAGACATCATTATAAATAATTCATAAAAATTTACATACCTGTGAACAGTAGTTTCTCAGAAAAGGTACATCACACATTAAAATTTACATTTTGAGATAAATTGATTTTAATATATACAGTGAGACTTCTAATCGGCTGGGAAATAAAAAAATAAAAGCCTCAATTCAAAATAAAAGATACATGTTTTGGTTTATATCAATCGTTACACTTTTAAGCAAAAACAAAGTAATTTGTTTACAATTTTCGCCATGAAAATGGGCGTGGCCCAAATTCAACGAATATTTAAAAATACATTTTAAAGGCTTCTAAATACCCCAGAGCTTCAAGTAAGGTATTTTTAGAAAGGTTAAAATCTATACAATTTGAAAATGTAAAAATCTCAAATTGTCAAAAAAATAAGATTTTAGCTTTCCAACACCCCCCTTCAGGAGAACTCCTTTGTGTACATGTCATAAAAACGTATTTTTCATTTCATACTTCTAACAGTTCCTCATCATTTAGAATTTTGTACTCGAGACACTTGAGTCATTTATGCTCTAAGTATAAAATACTTTATTTAAAGAAATAACAATCAAAATGCAAATCAAGATTTTTTACTTAACTCATATTCCTTACATCCTGTTCATAAATATTCCCATAATATATTTCCATTTTTCTCATACTGTTAAAATTTGTGACACGCAATCTTGGTACTAAAGGCAAAATAAACATTTTTACAACACAATGTATCTCTGCTGAAAGGTTATTAGGAACAAAATGATTTGAGGTAACATGGTATAATACTCGGCAGGCTATTGTTGAAAAAAATGTATAGATAAACAATTTACAAAAGTTGACAAACGTTTTCTCCAGGAGCTGTGTCTTGAAACTAAAACGAAAAAATAATAAATACATAAAGAAACATTTTATTACTACTCCTCAGGAGACCCGTCGCTGTCAAACAAGGCACATTATTTCTCTCAGTCCTCAAAAAAGACATTTCATAAAGTATTTTTAATCTAATTTATATCATGAAACCTTAAGACTTACCCACTAGAAGATAGATGGTGACGTAATAAATTAACTGTATCCAATGTAATGTGTTTTGTGTTATTCATATTTATTTAATTAAAATATGAATACAATTTTTAGTATTTTATTTATCTTTAGACTAAGCTTCTTCGGTATTTTTTTTTATTCACCTTCATTATTATTTAGTAGACATGTGTGATGCATTTTTTAAAACACTCAATACATGATTGTACATTCTAATACATCAAATTAGAATTATATGTTAGTTTGCTAATATGAATAGTATTCAAGGAATCTAAAAAATCTTTTATTTATTTTTATATATTTGGGATATTATTAATATCATCAAATTACCATGTAAACTATATATACACAAAGTCATTCTATTTCATCGATTTTGTTATCGATATTTATAAGCAGAAATAATATCGAACATTTGCAATAATGTTTTTTTAAAATTTATTAGCTCATTTGAATAACGTACTTATTTTTTCTCACTTATCCGTGTGATTATTAGATTTAAACATAAATTCTTGTATAAAATAAAATTGAGGTTTTAATAAGTAACACGTCTCATACGTATTGTAAAATCCAAATAAACAAGATTTATAAACAATGTTATATATACATTGTATCAATCTTATAACTTCAGACATTGTTGAAGCTTCCTAATTTAACAACTAATGTGAATTAAGTATTTTATTATCTCACTCAATCATTAATTTTACCGTGTAAATAAAACCAAACGTTTGAGAGCAAATAATTGATTCAGATCATTTCTAATGCAATCTCTCAAATCAATTATTTGATCCAATTGCTCTTTTGTGAGAAAACTAATTTAAGAAAATTCCTTGAAGTGAGAAATAATGGTCAGTTTTCGTTTAAAGCAAATCCGATTAACCAAAATACTTTACTAATTTCCAATTCAATTAATTACTCATTGTAACTCAATCCCTACTGTTTTCATTCCTTGAATGTTTAATTCAAATTAATCCTTTACAAAAGCAGTGCAATTTAATCATAATCTTTTTTTTTAACAATGAAATTTTGCAAAATTGTACAATGTTATTCAAATATCTGTACAGTGTTTTTCTTTATTTATGAGATTTTTAGGGACAGAATAATTCTATATGAGAACACGGTTTCTCTTTTATTGCTATCTTAATTATATTCTACCTGAAAAATTAATATTTAAACCAGAGTTTCTCAAATTGGGAGTCTTTTTCCCTAGGGGGCGTGATATCTCTACAAGGGGCGCGAGTTTATTAAAAAGTTGAAAACAAAAGATTATTTAAAAAAAAATATTAATTTTCTGAAAGAGTAAACAAACAAAATACATACTGGCATAATAAAAAATATATATACATGTATACTAACATAATCTATATATATATAAAGGAGAAAAGTGACTCACTCACTCACTGACTGACTCACTGACTAATCACGATATCTCCGGAACTATTAAACCTACAGACTAAAAATTTGGTAGATATGTTCCCTTCATGGAGTGGACGTCAGCTAAGCATTGGATTTTGCAAAGATCGAAACACAAGGGGTGTTACGGAGGGGCGTTATAGATAATTATTTCATTAATCAACTATTAGATGTACAGTCTTAAAGCTTGGTACACATATTTCTTTCATATAATAGATTCCCTACATAATGATTTTTACGAAAATGGACCTCCCAGGGGCGTTGAGGGTGCTTAAGGGGCGTTATACATAATTATTTCTATTTTGAACATATTAGACGTACAGTATTGAAATTTGGTAAGCGGTTTGCTTTCATAGAGTACAGAACCCCTAGAGAATGGGTTTTGTCTAAACCGACTTCCAAGTGGCGTTGTAGAGAATTAAGTGGCGTTATAGGCAATTAACTCCTCTTTTTAACTATTAGACGTAAAATCTCGAAATTTATTAAGCTGATTCCATTCATTAAGTAGAGATCCGCTATAAGATGGGTTTTGTGAAAATCGTTTCCTAAGTGGCGTTGCGGGGGCTTAAGAGGCGTTATACATAATTATTTCCATTTTTAAACTATTACACGTAAAGTCTTGAAATTTGATAAGCGGATTCCTTTCATAGAGTACAGATCCCCAACAGAATGGGTTTTGTGAAAATCGACCCCAAGTGGCGTTGTGGAGAATTAAAGAGCGTTTTAGGCAATTAACTCCTTTTTTAAACTATTAGATGTAAAGTCTTGAAATTGAGTAAGTAGATTCCATTCACTGAGTAGAGATCTGTCATAAGATGGGTTTTGTGAAAATCGTTTCCTAAGTGGCGTTGCGGAGGCTTAAGGGGCGTAATAAATATTTATTTCTATTTATAAATATTTATTTCTGTTCTTTATGTATAATTCGATTTGGAAACGCCATCTCTTGCTGCATCTAGAAGTAGTTACTTATTTCTTAATAATTGAATTGGTCTGAAAAATAGTATCTTTACAGCAATAAGACGACCACACCCGAACGAGTTTGAACTAGGGAGTGTTTATTTTCGCTAACGAATATTACAACGGAATGCGCAGAGCGCCATCTGTGGACTGTAAATTAAACATACCGCCCCCTTGAAACACGGAGGGTTTCAAAATTAATGAATTAACTTAAACACTAAGTTGTTAAACACGCTAATGAATTAAGTATAAAATTAAGGGAACAGAGACGTTTTAAGCCTTCAAAAAATCGATTTTTCAATTTTCATCTTAAAAAAAGATTTAATGCTGATTCAAAATGTATAACATGTATAGGTTTAAAACTTAATATCCCAGTAATTGCGGTTTTAAAATGCAAGCAACAGCTGTCACGCCTCTTGTTTACGTTATCGCACGTCAACTGCCACGCCCATCTTACAGCTTACCGAAGCATGTTTTTATGTAGATTGGAGTTTTTATATCGCTTAATCTGATTTATTTATTTTATTCTTGTGGTTTGAGAAGGACTATAACTACTCAACTCAATCTTGTTTATACACAAGCTGTGCGATTTTTGAACGTTTTGCTACCTCGTGCTTGGATTACAAACACGTGAAGTACTAATTTCTTATTTTGACTGCTTATATACTATTTTGTTGTTTACATTCAATTTGTTTGTAATTTGCGAGAATTTTAAACATCTACAATGCCTCGAACAAAAAAAAATTTGGCCAAGTCAAACGTCGTTTAATTCATAATAAAACTTCAGTAAATGCTGAGAGTGAACGACTTGATGTCAGTGCATCTAAAAAGAAAATTGAGAAGAGTGAAGGGTCTTTTAAGGACTATGAAGATAATTTTTCAGTTGATACTCAAAGCAGGTATGTTATTATTGACTTAAATATGCTCAATGATATTTTCAACAATATTGCAAAATGCAGATATTGTGATAAATCTTTTCTGCTTTGATGTTGCTGAAAATAAAAGTAGTCGGGCCTTGCAACTAGTGTGTCAGCAACTTACAATTATTGTGGTTCTGGTCATACTTCAATGACTTCAAATACCGTGTCAGATGGATATGAAGTAAATTTGAGGTTTGTTTATGGCATGAGGTGCATTGGAATTGGTAAAAGTGCAGCTCAGATATTTTGTGCGCTGATGAACTTACCTCCTCCTCCAGCTAAATTTGAAAGATTGTATACGCCAATTTTTAAAGCGTTGGAAACTGTTTCATCTCGTTCAATGGTTAACAGCGTTAATGAAGCTGTCATTGAAAATGAACACAATAAGAACATAGCAATTGCTCTTGATGGTACCTGGCAGAAAAGACACACTTCGAAGAATGGCGTTGTAACGGCAACTTCTCTCGATAATGGAAAAGTAATTGATTTTGAGTGCCTTTCAAAATATTGTTTTGAATGCAAAAGTACGAACAAAACCTGTGATAATTGCCATCAAACTATCATGGATTTAGTGCGGGAATGGAGAGTGAAGGAGCATTGCGGATTTTCAGAAAGGTCGCTCCTATACCAAATTACAATGTTCGGTATGTTCAGTTTGGAGACGGAGATTCGAAGGGGTTCCTAAGGGTTCAAGAATCAAACATATACGGTGATGAATTTCCTGTTGAAAAACTAGAGTGCATCGGCCACGTCCAAAAGAGGATGGGAGCAAGACTAAAGCCCTAAAGAACAATTTAAAATCCACCAAGCTGTCGGACAACAAACCGATATCTGGACGAGGAAGGCTGACAGATGCAGAAGTTCTTCTGCTGCAAAAATATTATGGCCTAGCCATAAGAAGAAATGTTGGAAAATCAGTCGCAGATATGTCCAAATCCATCTGGGCAATATATTTCCATAAACTGTCGACAGATGAAAATCCACAACATGCTTTGTGCCCTATGGGAGAAGAAAGTTGGTGCGGGTACAATAAAAGCATTGTATCAGGTGAAAAATACACCCAAAACATTCCCTCCCAGATGCAATTCTTTTTGCAAAATTAAAAAAATTTTTTAGATTTAACTGCAAAAAACTGTTATTAAAATTTTTGCATGGCCGAACTCAGAACCCCAACGACAGCTTTTTCATAACTGTGTATGGAATCGTGTGCCGAAAAAATTTGTAAGCAAAAAAGAACTTTGCAAATGGGTGTTATGGACGCGGTTATTCAATGAAGGTGCATATGCAAGAACTGAAGTATTAAAAGCATTAAAAATCAATCCAGGCGTCAACACTTGTGAAGGCCTTTCGTAAAATTGACTACGTCAGAATTTGAAAAGCTGAGATGGCTGTTCAAAAAGCTTCCAAAAAAGCCAGGACAACAAAAGGCAAATTAAAAGGAAACAGGATGCTTTAGAACAGTCAGTGCAAGATGAGTACAGTGCTGGAAATTGTTAGACTTTAAATTTTAGGTAAGTGTATCATTTTATTTAGTTTTTTTGAATTTTCTCAAAAAGGTTTTTTAAGTTTTTAGGTACATGTATAGAAAAATCTATTTGTTATATTTTATTGAAACTTGGTATGAGCTTTTGTGTTATAATAATGTATTTAATGCTACTAAATTTATTTCTGAAAAGTTAGTATTTTTACTTTTATTGTTCAATTTCTGAAAAAATTGCCATTTTTATCAAAATTTCAAAAAGTCAAAATTCAAAATTTTTTAAAAAAATTTCTAACTAATTCGAAATATGAAACGAACTATTACATTTAAATAAACGTACAATTTTATAACTAAAACAGCATGTTTTGTTGTGTTATATATCATAAAGGAAAGATACATGTACCTAAAGAGCACCATGTATCCAAAAACTTCTTTTGGTGTGTACTTTTCGAATCCTTATATTTCTTAAAATATTTTATATATTTAATAGAGTTTATGTTGTAGTATATTAAGAAATGTACATAGATTGTATGACACAATTTTTTTTATTTATGGAGTCTTTCTGTTTTTTGAAAATAATGTTCTTTCGAAACCAAATTTGCTCATTTTGTGTCATCGAGAACGTCCCGGTTCCCTTAACATACAAATTGACAATAAAGTAATTAATGAAATCAAGCAATGAGATTTACAGAAGTATAGATGACCTCAACAACGCTGAAAGAAAACATTAGGTATTATTCACAAATGTTCAAGTGTTTGTAGAAAGTGGACACAGTTTAGCAATTGGTCTCACAAGTTCACTAGTTTGAGTTTTTACCTTAACCACTCGAACCTTACCGTCCTTACTAGGGAATGTTTCCGTGACTTTGCCTAATTTCCACTGTAGTGGGGGTGAGTTGTCGTGCTTGATTAACACAAGATCTCCGATGTCAAGGTTCTTTTGAACGATGCGCCATTTCGATCTTGACTGCAGCAATGTCAAGTACTCTGAAAACCATCTTTTCCAAAAATGTTGAGTCATTCTTCTAAGCATTGGCCAACGGTCGCAGTGGAGAAGGTCGTCTGGAACTGTAGGTTGCGGGATAGCTGTTAATGCCTTTCCTATCAGAAAATGTCCTGCAACTCTTTTAATACAAATGAAACTTAAAAGATTTCACTGTAGCCTCCCAAATGCCTCCGAAATGTGGGGAGCAGATGGAGGATTAAAGTGAAAGGTGATGTTGTCAGTTACCAGGAATTGATAAACGGCATCTTCCTTCATCAACTGGCGGA
>BMAU01002425.1:0-57448 GCA_019973935.1 Trichonephila clavipes | reverse complement strand
AAGACCCCTTACTAATACGAGAAAGGATTGGAATGATTCATCTTCTCATAAAAAAATGTTTATTTTTTTGTCATTATTGTTTGCACTAAAGTAAAATAGAAAATATTATTGAAATCTTATTTTAAAAATTATTAATTGAAAAATAAACAGTCTATTCAATGAATTCCCAACATTTCAAATTTTCATAATGCATGCGCAGGATGTTTTTCAGGTAAGGAGACCCCCCATTGTCACCCTTTCCTTATCTCTTCTGCCCCCAGGCGTCAGCCGCGCTCCACGCTCCACTTGTCCCAGAACCGGCCCCATGTTAAGTCTATGGAGGCTCCACGCTCCACTTGTCCCAGAACCGGCATTTTATATCTACTACCCCTCAACATCTTAAAAGTACTATCAAACACCTTATGGGGAGCCGATAGAGTCTTCTTACTTCGAGTGTATCAAGCACTAATCCTTTCACGTTTGGACTATGGTTGTTTAGTGTACGGTTCTGCTCGTGCCTCTGTGTTAAAACCACTGGACACAATACATCATTCTGCTCTGAGAATCTGCTCTCTGGTGCCTTCAGAACTTCGCCTGCTACCAGCTTATATGTGGTATGCCATTAACCACCTTTAGAACTAAGGCGGAGGCAATTAAGTGCAAATTATTTTATTCGTGCAATGTCTATTCCTTCTCATCCATTAAAACCCTTTGCTCTTGCCATTGGTATCACCCGACTCTATGAAGCCCGTTCATTTAACATCAAACCTTTTTCGGAAAGAGCAAAGGCTGTTCTAAATGACGCCCACTTAAATAACATAAATATCCAGGAAAATAATATCCTTTTGCTTTTCGACACTGAGACATCCAAAATTTTTAACTATAGTAACCCCTTTTCGGGCTATGCCAAAGCAGGCACTGCTGATGTTATGTATCAGCAACTCTTTTCTTTCCATCGCAGTAAGTATTCTAAATACACATCTGTCTACACGGACGGATCGAGGACTGCAGTACATGTTGGGTGTGGTGTTGTTTTTAACAATACCATTCTTAGTTTTACTTTACACAATTCCATGTCTGTCTTTAGTGCTGAATTGACTGCCATCCTTGTCACACTTCAACACATATTAATTTACAACCACCGTCATTTTTGTGTGTACACTGACAGCATGAGTGCTCAAGAGTTCTTACACTTTTTAACAGAGCATAGTCACCCCACTGTGATAGAAATACTTCTTCTTCTGCGAAAATTGGAAAGGAAGGCTTTTGATATAATTTTTTCTGGGTACCTGGACACGTGGGTATACTTGGTAATGAACAGGCTGATACCGCTGCAAGATCCATGCCTGATCACATGCAGCGGCCTGTCTGCTACCGAGATTTAAAGACTTCTACACAGAACTATATCCATCGTGTATGGCAAGAGACTTGGGATCAACAGATCCTCAACAAACTACATAACATTCATCCTTCCACTTCTCATTGGGCAGCACTACCAGTGCGAAGACATGATGTCCGCTTGACTCGACTTCGCATTAGTCATACTCGGTTCATGCACAGGCACCTTCTGTTGGGCGAAAATGCCCCAGAATGTCCTTCCTGTAAAGTCGCATATTCTATTTATCACATTTTAATAGATTGTCCCGTTTTTAACCATCATCGCATCACCTTCTTTCATACATCTGTTTTAACCTTATCTGACTTGGTGGGGGAATCTCCCCACCAAAATCTATTTGCCTTCCTTTTTAAAATTGGATTTTTACATATGATTTGATTTGTGTTTCTTTGGATTTTTAATACATTATATGTATGTATGCATGCATGCATGCATATATACATGTGTATATGTATATACTTTTATACATATATATTTTTAAAAATATGACTTTTTTTAACAAATGTTTGGCGCAGCTTGACCAAAGTTGGCCCTTGCGCCATTAAACTCCACATTCCCTCACTCACTCACTCACACTTTTAGTGTTCTTTTCATTTAGTCCAGCGAACACAGTCGAGTGACACACAAAATTGTAGTACAAAAAAAAAAAGACACTGATCCGTGCAACAAAATTTTCCTCAGTTAACTACACTTCTTATTATAGCAGTCATTAAAGAGAGAGAGATTTTTTTAGAGGAGAGTTAAAGGAAATAGGGGGGAGGGATGACATTCTGCAGGGTTACAGAGCCAAGCAATTTTTTTGCCAATATCGACAGCGATACCAAGGTGTATAGGAAACTTACGCAATATCACCATTTCTGACCAACCCGTCCCCTGGGTCACTGAATTCAAGAACATAGGGTTCATTCTTGACACAAAATTTAACTTTTCTCCTCACATCCGTGTCGCTCTTCAAAAAGTGACTGGAATGAGCCAAACGCTCAATAGCTTAATTTCTCGAAAGAGTAAGTTTCCAATCAGGCACAAGCTTTTGCTCTATTAATTATTTCTCCGACCAATATTGGTGAATGCAACCCCTATCTGGGCATCTGCATCAATAACCCAGTTGAAAAAATTGCACATTTTTCAGAACAAACACCTTGGAAAAAATATTAATGCTCCTTGATTTGTAAGAAAAGAAATCTTGAACAAAGACCTCAAAATTGACCCAACCCTGGATTTCATTAAAAATAAGTCTGGAAATTTTTTTAACAGATTACCTTAAATTCCTACCCAATCTATTCGAGTCATCCCTCCATCCCTTTATATCAGGAGTGACCAAGATGCCTATCGCGAAGACATTTTAGGTAGTCCGCGCGACCATCCCGATAATGACCTTGGATATTAACAAGTTAATTTATGACTTATGACATAGAATTAATGAATTATTTAAAATAAAAATTTACTACAGTTTACGCTTTAAAACCTAAAACAAACTGTGCAAAGTAATACAGAGAATTTGTCGTTTTACAGTAGAGAATTAAATAGAAATAACTTGACAAAAAGTGGAATGCTTAGATTATATCCAGTAGCCGGCGCGATGATAGCGACGCGGCGAGTCGACTAGTCTACCCGTCACACCCACCCGTTTAGTTTCAGTTTTCAGTTAATCGTCTTAGGCTCCCTTCACACCAAACGACTCCGATTAATTCATCATCAAACTTGTCTGATCGACCAAGATTCGGCATCGTAATTTCCCGCTCAAGTAAGCCAAGATTTGCTTCCCTCATTCCCACCAGTCGAAACCGGTCCAATCCACTGTCATTCTCATTCACACGTGATTTGGCAGATCAGATTTTCTTCACTCATTCACCAGCAGCCGAGAGCTATTTCTTAAAGAAAAAGCGAATTTAAACTAATAAAGTGTTTATTTTATTGTTTTTTATGTTATTAGAATGAGTTTGTTTATATACCAATAGATGGCGCTTATATTTTTGTGTGGTATTCATAGTATTCTTTTTCATTATCTAAACTAACTCTAGTTCTCTTCGCCGAGTGTGTAGGCTGTATTTTATATATTCCTACTAATCTTGCACAAATAATAAAATTAATTTTGCATGCATTATTTTATTAAATTTCAGAAATTTGAAAACATTATTCTTTACTTTTTAATACTTTAAAGCAAAATGTGTTTTTTTTTTTGGGGAATATTTTGAAGGATGTTTGAAATAGCTTCAGAGATCAATTTGATAAGAATTTATTTAATTTTGGGAGAGAAAAAAAATGAAATATTTAAAATGATTCCATTTTATTACTACATAGATCTTATATTTTGTTATATAAAACAAACAAAATGTAAATGGCATGTAAAATTTTAAATTCATTACTGTGTTAGCAAACCATTTTTAGATACATATTTAAAAAAATAGTTGTTATATGCTCTCTCTCTCTCTCTCTCTCTCTCTCTACAAAAGCTGTAGTATATGACAACATTTGGAGAATGCCTTTTAAAAACATTAGATATATTATTTGTAAAAGTAATTGTGCATTATAATATTGTTGCAATACATATTTATTATTTGTTATTACTTTTCAGACTATAATTACACTTGATACTAACAGGCAAAATATAAAAATAAAAAAATAAATAAAACTGTTCTTATATTTTTTGTTTTATGTATTTCAATTTGAAAATAAACGAATAAGGATACAGTTGTGAAATTAATAGCTTGAAACGTTAAACGTCTTAAAACATTAAAAACAGCCTCCATATTCGATAGCAACTGATGGAAGAATGATTGACCCGTGGCGGTGTGATGGCAAATCTCTGTTCATTCAGAATAGCTGTGAATTGGAAAGATTGCTACAGACTCGGAATCGTTTGGTGTGGAGGGAGTCTTACGTTGCAGGTCGCTCGCTTCCTACCGCACTGATACGATAATTTGTTGTTTCAACAACCCACCCAAAATGACTCAGCCAGGTACCAGTGCTAAGAGAAGTAAAATATGCCATTATCACAATGAGTGGGAAGATGATTTCTTTTTTGTTATGGTGAAGGAAAAATGTGTTTGTCCCCCATATGTAACTCAAATGTGGCACTACCAAAAAAAGCAAACGTCGAGAGATATTTTAAAACCATGCACTTAAAACACGCTACAGACTTTCCAATCAGCAGTGAACTTCGAAAAGTTAAAGTGCATGAATTAAAGTCGCATTTACATGTACAGCAATCGTTATTTACGACACCAGGCACCAAAGCTAAAGCAGTAACATTGGCTTCGTTTAAAATTACAGAAGTTTTGATTAATCGAAAAAAACCATTCGAAGATGAAGAATTGATAAAAGAAGCTTTCTGTAAAGCGGGAGAAGGGCTTTTCCACGATTTTAAAAACAAATCTGAAATAATATCGTCAATAAATAATATTTCTTTGTCGCGTAAACTGTGATTCGACGGACTGAAGCTATGAGTAATAATTTGCAGGATTTATTAAATGGCGATTTAAAAGCTTTTAAGTTCCTATCACTTCAATGGACTAAATTCATGTGGCGTCATTATCACGTGATTCCGTCAACCGGTGAGTATGGCGTCGTTTGTTTACTATAGCGTTCGATTATTTTGTTCTTAAAGATTTACATTTTGCTTTCTAAAATGTCTTATTTTGCTGAAATGGTTGCTCGATCAGTTATATATATAGAAAGGATAATTAGAAAGAAAAAATCATTTTATAATATAATTATAACAAATCAAAGTGCTTTAGTAGCATGGTGAAGCGTGAGGATTATATAGCATCTTCCCTGTGTTTATGCGTTTGACCACTCTTTGAATAATGTTTTCAACACCGTAAGACAAATGAAACTTCTTCAAAAACGATTTTGGATAGATGTAGACTTACAATATTTAAAAGCAAATATTTGTTTATTTTACATCAAGTTATATTGAGAACACATTATGTTTAGTTAACTTAAATTTTACTTATGTGTTACACATCTTCAGAGTAGTTAACAGAGGTAATTCAGCATCTAATTATCTAAAATTAGAACACAAGAATCTGATATGTAACCATACATATATCAAAAAGAAGTATATATATTTATAAAACTTATTTTACTCAGTAATTTTACAATATTACAGGGATAAAGAAAGGGAAAAATATCTTACTTTATTACAGCTCTGTTAATGTTTATACTAGTTGATGAAATAAGAACCACTTTCAAACATTAGAAATCAAAATTATCATTTACCATTTGTAAAATTACACATAAAAAAATTGTGCTACATTTTAAAAATCTTTATTCCCTGCACTACTTAAGGTAAAATATATGATTTATCGAGAATTGAATACCAAATATGGTAAATTAAGGCATTAAAATTTTTAAATTAGAATGTGTATATAATAGAATATAAATTTGTGTCCATATATTAAATATAAAAAAGCCCTGCTCTCACTCCTACATGACCAAAATAAAAAAAAAAGGCATTTTTGAATTCATAATTCTTTTAGAAAAAAATAAAAATTGTAATATATTTGCGTGGTTTCAACACATATGTTTTTTAGAGTTTGACTGTATGGTATAAAAACTGTCTCACACATATACAATTTTTTTTACTACATATGTATAACAAATATGCATTTATTGGTATTTGCACTATTTGTAGATTTATCATTATAGAGATTAGATTTATTTTATACTTTTGCAAAAATAAATCTCTTGATATATGTCCTGAATAAATTTGTTGCATTGAGTTTGTTGCAAATATTGACCTAAGAAGAGTACTTTGATCAATTTTATGATATTTATCGAAGAGAATTACACAGAGAATCTTTTTTCAAAATTATTGTTAAGAGGTTAATTGATCAAAATCACTGATATTTTTGTGTGACATATGTTTCGAAGATAAATTTTAGGCTCTTGTGTATTATAATGATCAATTTTTTTAAAGTATAATTATATGTAAAAGGACACTTTAGATACATATTAGTGATAACAAAATAAAATGCCAATATATTTCTCCAAGTAAGTTTTAAGTTTGCATGAAATGGAACTCAAGTGTTTAACACTAAACATAAATATCTGGTCAAGAGACATAACTAGTAGAAATTGTGAATGGAAATTTTATGCAATTATATTTATTTCCATATTGTATTAAATTGTTTCTATCTTATTTGCAATTCATTGTGTTATAAAAATAAGATTCATTTTCATCAAAGGATAAATATTTATTGTTAATCAAAAACTTTCATATTAACTCTATCTAATATGAGATAAACAATAGCTTAAAGAAGTATGCAATTCAATTAGAAATTAAATTGAATTTGTGAAAATTATTGTATTTTTTCTGATGAAATATTCTTTAACATTATACAATTATTTATAACAAGTTGTTCAACATGTTATAAGCACTTTATACAAAGGAAATTAAAAAAATTATTGAATTTGTAATGTAAATTTTTAATATAGTTCATACTCACATTAATAATCTGAATTTGTGATCCAAGTGTCGCATATCAATGCATAATATTTAGTAGCCGAGATATAAAGGTGAGGTTCATATTACATTGAATATTTTTTAAAAATTATATATTAATATGATTTATTTCTTTAACTTAATAGTGAAATTGTATTTTCTTTTATTACTTTATACAATCATTTCTAAAAAATTTCCAAACATTTTTAAAAGATAATTACTAAGTAAATCAGACAGTCAAAGATATGAATGTTATTTTATTAGAAACATTTTCAAATAGCTTTAAATGCTTCATAATATTGTACAAAATATATATGAAGTATTTATATATGCAATACATTGTGTAAACAAAAAATTCATTTTCAACAAATAGCTGTTCCACAGTGAAATAAAATATTCATTTGAATTTTAAGTGTAGGTCGGTAAACTCGAGTAAATATAATATATTTTTTTAGAAAATTTTGTTATTTACCATTTCTAAATAATGAAGTTCTGGGGGGAGAGAAATTTCATGCATAACATTATTTATACATATAAATTCACACCTGTGTGAAGAACAGGTTTATCAGCTAGTAGCATATAAGTACAAAGGAAAAAAAATTAAGAGCTTCCTTTATTATTGATAAATCAAACCAAAATTACGGGATTACTTCAAATGTCTGACACTTATAGTGCTTCACATTGAGTATTTAATATCCCCATTGGTAAGCCATACTATTATACAATTTGCAATTTATGAAAAAAGTTGTAAAAAAAATTCAATTTTCATCACAGGAGACATACATATGAATCATATGCTCGCATCCTTAATTACCTTTACATGCATAATACTGAGTTTTCAGGAATTAAACTATTTTAAGGATTTGTGCAAAAAAGGAAAATAGTTAAATCATGGATAAACAAATACTTACTTCTTAAGTAGCCACTGAGATTTCAAAAACAGATGGAAAAAAACACTTTTACCAAAAGATAATTCTCTTCATTTATCTAAAACTTTCATATTAACTAATGTGCTGTACACAGGCTTCAAGAAATAAACTTTTTTTTTTAAGTTTGATATGTACTTCAAAAAAATAAGACAATAACATATCAAATTAAATGTAATCATTTCTAAAAATTGTTACCCCTTTTGTAATGGTTTCATTCCCCTTAAGAATATTGTATTTTAATTTAAAGAAAGAAATGACATATTAAATTTTAACAGCAAAGAATAATTATAACTAATTTAGAAATCGATAATTTGTGTGTGGAAGGTAAAAATCAAAGAAACATTTCTTTAATTTTTGTAAACATTCCTCCCACAAATTATCATCCAATTGAAAAAATTCAGAATAAATATTTTCTCCTGACTTTGAATTATTAATTAAAATTACAAACAGGCATTTTTTATATTATTCACACCTAACTGACACTATGTTGTATAATAATAGGTGTGAGCTTTTTTTAAAGAAATGATATCAATGTTATTCGATAATCATACAATTTTAAAAAAGTAGTTTTAATTCTATACTGTCAAACATTCTTGCGCAAAACTATTTAATAAATAACTACTAAATTAATTAAGGACTAAAATAACTAAGAGTCATACCTAAGTGTACCATGAACTATAAATAAATGCTAGGATCCAACCGAACTAGAATAAATAAATATGCCAGCTGACACTAGTCGGAAGCAGACAATCACCTAATTAGATAAATAAATTAGAATAAAACAAAAATTATATCAAAGAGTTGTTAAAATTATTTCCTAACAAATATATATACTAGAATAATGCAAAAAATACAATGATATCATATGTTTTTAATTAGATAAAATTAAGACACAAGAACGACGTCAACAAACGGATAGGAAAATCAATGGTATGAATTCGCACGTGCTGTTTATTGACGTTGGAATCACGTGATTACTGACTGGCGTCAGTCTGTCCATGAAGTTACTCCATTTGATGAATCCACGGATATTAGTGACATTGCACAGTTATGCATTTTTGTGAGAATGGTTTTCGAAGATCTGACTTCAAAAGAGTTATTAACTATAATTCCATTGAAAAGACAAACGAGAGGACAAGATATATACAATTCATTTAAAAACTTTATTGATAAGACAGGATTTCCAATATATAAATTGGCCTCTATTACAACAGATGGAGCTCCAGCAATGGTCGGGAATCGAATTGGTTTTATTCCCCTGTGCAATAATGATGAGGAAATTCCCAGTTTTACCAGCTATCATTGCATTATCATCAACAGGTATTGTGCTCCAAAATGCTATAGTCTAATGAAATAATGCAAATTGCTTTTAAAACCGTCAATTTAATTCGTTCAAGAAGTCTTCAGTGACGACAATTTCGGGCGCTTTTGGAAGAAACTGAATCAGGCTACGAAGATCTCTTATTGCACACAGACGTGGAGTGGATAAGCCGTGGTGCTTTTTTTTAAAAAGATTTCGCATTTTGTCACCAGAAATAAAAAGTTTTCTACAAATGAAAGGAGAGCACATTACTGAATTGGAAGATGAGAAATGGCTCACACACATGAAACTAGCTTTTCTCTGCGATATCATTGCAAAAATTAACGATTTAAACCAAAATCTACAAGGAAAGAATAAATGTTTAACAGAAATGATGAGCACGATTAAAACTTTCAAATAAACGATAAAAAGGTATGCGTTTCAATTAAGAAAACATGAATTGAGAAACTTCAAAAACATGGAGGAAGCGTGCATCCATACTCCAAACCGAGACTTCCAAGATTTCGCCGAACACTTAGATGTTTTGTTTGAAGAATTTGAAAGAAGATTCGCTGACCATTAGGTTGGAAGAAATACTCAATTTTATGATATTTCCATTTAATGAAATTGTCAACTTTGATGGAGCATCGGAAAAAATAGGACGTTTAATAGATACCACATCAGTCACGTTCGAGGAAGAAATTAGGAAATTAAAAAAAAAAGATGCGATATATTTCTTAAATCCAGAGCATCTAGCGATACTGATTTTTGAAAATTAATTTCTGAGGAAACGTTTCCAGATATTTACAAATTGATTTTGTATTTGAAATCATACTTTGGATCGACGTATCTTTGCGCGCGAATCTGCTTTTTCAACCATGAACGCCATAAAAACCAAACATCGGTCGCGTTTACATTTAATTTCGTGTTTACGCATTGCAATAAGCTCGTGCCATCCACAATATGATAAACTTGTCGCAGATATACAGTGCCAAATTTCAACTAAACGATGTGAATAATGATGGTCAATTTTTGATATATGAATACTTTGATTATTTTCGACAGTAAATTTTTATTTTGTAAACATTAATATTTAGTTTTTTTAGAAAAATTAGATAATTTACCATTTTTTTTTCTTGTTGCCGAAAATAATTATATAAACATGTACGTTACGTTAATTTAGCTCTGACATTGGTAGACCGCCTTCGATTTTTTAAATGTGTGGTAGACCACGGATCCCAAAAGTTTGGCCACCCCTGCTTTATATGATAACTCCGTCCCCAGCTCAGTAAAAAGAAATAGAGCTGCTCTACACCACCTATATCAACGTTTCCCAGCCCTCAAAAATCTAAGGAGATCTTGCATATAGTTTTTGAGAAATTTTATTCAAAATTTTTAGTTTTTGCAACTTTTAAAATTTTATGAAATTTTTAATTTGCATTTTTTAATTATGGTGCAAGATTTCATCTCCTTTAAATGATCGTCTCACCCAAATTCTTTTGAATCGGTTTTGCGTGGTAGTTTAATTTCAATTATTCTCCTATTTTTCGCCATCTATTTTGTTTCTCATCTTTTATTTTGCCAATCTTCCAGCAGATGGCACCACAACTATGAACACCTGTGCCGAAACCTTCTGAATTGATCATTGCATAGAGACACTCCCACCTTTTTATTGCTATACATCCGATTTAGCAGTGTTTGTCCTTCCTCTTTATTCTTAACATAATAAATCACGAGCATGATGGCATTTTAACTACTTTTATTCTCCAATTTATTTCTATTTTCCAAATTCTGTGTCTGCTTCCTGTTCAACAAAAGAAGATAACCAATCAGAGAAGAGCTGACCTTTCAGCCACCTCCCTCCAGGTGGGTGCCTCATTAAATATGATCTCTTCCTAGCCAATAGTAATTATTCTCGCTCTCTCGCCTGTAATTTTCTGTGTGAAGCTTTCTTGGGCATATTGGGAGGGCGATTACGGGTGTGTTGTGGCGGAGGTACAATTCGCCGAAGAGGGTTTCCTTTTCCGTACCTCTGGCAACCCTTCTACGTCGCCAGCTCTTTTTTTCAGCCCATTTTTTCAGTGTTGCTGCCACTAGTTTTGTAAAGAATTTATTTCGTACTTTCAAAGAATGACTATTTTCATGAAATGAATTTGTTTAGAAATTAATTTACTTTTCATATATATTTACCAAATTAGTTCACTTTTCATATTTAAGTAGAGATTAATTTACTTTTCATATTTATTTAGAACTTAGTTTATTTTTTATAATGAATTTACGTTCCATATTTATTTACAAATTAATTTCGAACGGCATTGGGCTGCTGTTAATAATTTAGATAGCCTCTCTTAAATTTTATGGAACTTTAATTAATTATTCTCTGATTTGTTATTAATTATGATGAGAGGGTAATACTATCTTTTAGTAAGGTACCTCGTATTTTGAAGCAGTGGGTCGCCAATATCGGCGCTCGCTTTGAATACGGTCCCAAATATTTCATTTTATCCGAGGATCTAGTACAGGGGAAGCCAACCCACAGACGCGTGCCACATTGTGGCATGGCAGAATTGTAACGGTGGCACAACTTATTGAAAAATTTTAAAGGTTATTACAAATCCAATTTTTTTATTTATAAAAATGCGATTGTCATACATAAAAAATTTCAAAACTGATTTTAAATGCACTAAATTAATTAAATTAGAATAGAAAATTTGGTGAAATTGTCGAATCGGGCGCCTCTCCGCCAAATTTTGAAAAATCGCCAATTTGATGCGTTTTTGCGTGTTGTGTTTCCGAGTTGCAACCCTACCACAACACGCAACGCCGGAGCGCGAAATTCAAGATGGCGGAAGGAAAATCATCAAAAACCTAGTATTTTAAAGTTTTGAAACGAAAAATCGCTGCAAAAATTATGTATCTAAAAATGGCAAAATAATTTCACTTACCTTTAAAAAATGCTACCTTTTTTCCAACATTTTTGATGGCGATGTGTTCCCTACAGAAACTATACCAGTCTGCGACTGCATATTTCTGAGGGCACCTTCCAAAACATTTACGCATCACTAACAAAACCGTACACATATCCATGTTACTCAATTGAAACCAAGACCCTTTCCTTGCACTCCGAGAAATATAATGATTCTCCTCTTTCACACTGGACTGATTTCTGCACAGCCATTCAAAACCATCATTCAAATTTTTGCCTGTTCTTTCTCTCAATTCCATAGGTTTCCCACATTTCGGGCAAACGTATGAAGAAGCAATAAACCTTCTTTCATGCACCATTCTAACACCGCTTTCTTTCCAAACACAGGCAACAAGGCAAAAAACCTTTCAGAATACTCATCATACTTTTGCATGCATTCATTCAAATTAATCCTAACAGCATCGCTGAGCATCATAGCAATCTTTTGAAATTTATGTGGAGAAAGAAATCAAAATATTACCTGTAAAAAGTAATTCCCAAAACGAAGAAAACGAAGCCGAACAGCTGACCCAACCGGAGCAAAAGAAATAACCGTTTCCTCATTAACGGAATTTTTAAAGTAATAAAAAAAACCGAATTACGAATGCGCTAACTTGCCGCGATATCGTTAAAACTGTTAAAATTAAGGAAATCTCTACTGCGCATGCGCCAAATTTCGTCAAAAAAACCCGGACTACTTCCAGTGGCGTAACGGAGAATTTTCGGCCCCCCCTTCAAAGTCAGATTTTGAGCCGTAGCCGGATCTTACGCAATCGGCATCGCTCAGGCTTTGGGACCCCTAGAGTTTGGGCCCCCGCGATGCAGGGGTGGCGGGGTATACGTTACGCCACTGACTCCTTCACTGGAAAACAAATTCAGAAGGGTTACCAGATGTGGCAATTTATCGATTTGGCAAGAAAACATTTGGAGCGAGAGGCGCCCGATTCGACAAATCAACCGAAAATTTTTATGCAAACATTACTCCTTCATCTTTGTATGCGCTCGCTTTCTAAAAGAAGACTTGTTAGATTCTGAAATTTGAAGGGCGTGTGTTGAAATATCTGGAAGAACTACCTAGTGTGAGTGCTTGCTAATGAAGAATGAAGACAGAGTTAAAAAATTTTTTACCGATATTATGGGTAATTTAAATAAGTTAAAATTAAAGTTACAGGGAAAAACTGTATTTTGCCTACCTTAACTGGTCGTATTTCTTTTCTGAATAAATGTTTTGCTTTTTGTCTCGATTTTGGTAAAGGAAATAAAACATGCACATCAATGCAGGAACAATCTATCAAACTTAAAATCGCTCCGAGCTATCATAGATTTTAAAATTTACTATTTTGCAGGATTCATTCAAATGGCTTAGGCTAGGCTAAGTTTCATGATTTTCAAGATTAAAAAAAAAAAAAAAAAATCTGAGCTTTTCAAAAATCCTGTTTCAATTTCTCTGCAAAACGTTAACTATTTCCCACCTGAAATTCAAATCGAAATTATTGACCTTCGGAACCATTTTAAATTGAAAAGGAATAACAGCAAACTTATTTGAATTGAAAGGGAACTAAATTGTATATTCAATTTTAAAAATTTGCACCGTCAAACAATTTTGTAAATTTATACAATTTGGCTGTCAGATATTAACGTAGATATGGATCAACAAACGTTTGTGGAACAAATGTTTTCTATTATGAACATAATGAAATCAAAATATCACTCAAAATTAACTGATATATATAGGGATTGCAAAACCAGTATACCGGGATACCGAAAACCGGTATTTTGTGCCATTTGTACAATTTTTTACTACCGGTATTCACAAGTTTAAACACCAGTTTTTCGGTATTTACTAGAGATTTTTTAAATTGTCTCCATTATATGTTCAGGAATCGTTAACATAGCAAAATAGTTTACGTTTTTTTTTGTGTGTGTCTCCCTAACGGGCGAAATTAATTAGACTGTGAATACAAAGTTGTATCGTAGTGAGATTATGTGAACCATCCAAAAGGTGGGTCAAAACTATCCTATTGCAGCTCAGAGCTATACTGCACACGCGCAGGATTCGTAGTCTGATATTCGTATTCTTAAAAACAAGGTTATGGTTGTGAACAAAGTGTGTAATATTTCGATATTTTTTAAATTGTTGAGTTTGTTATTCACATTGTATTTGCATATCATACTTTAGGGTACAAAACATTTTTCAGATTCATTATATTATATACTTATAAATAATAACCCATAATAATGAATAAGAATAACTTTAATGAACATAAAAAGTCAGTTGAAAATACTTCGGTTTGGTTTCATTATTTATATAATGAAAAGAATATGATGGCACAGTGTAAATAAGATGTTCCTTTTCTTTTTCGTGATTCTTTATATGCTGTTATAATCAGTAGCGCACACAGGAATTTTTCAAGAGAGGGGGTCCCGGGGTCGAAAGTTCACCACTCTTGTATCATGCTCCTTTTGATTTTGTCGATTTTCGGGAACAAAACGCAGTAAAAAACTAATTGTTGAATAAATAATTAGCATTAATTAATAAAATTAATCATTAATAACAAGTACTTAATTAAATTTTACATACTATATACTTAGAATTACAATCAATCTTAAAAAAATCGAGGAATTTGGGGGGGTCCGGACGCCCAGGACCCCCCTTGTGTGCACCACTGTGATATATATATATATATATATATATATATATATATATATATATATATATATATATATATATATATTTTCAAATAGTCGCACTCATCTTAAAAAGGTTGGTCATTCCTGATCTAGTCACCCTGTATATCAGCCGATTTAATATCCAAAGAATATTGGAGTAATGGAGTTTTGAATTTTGAAAACAAGTGGACTGTATTTTGTTTTCTTGTGATTTTTTACCAGTTTTTTAATTGGTGTGATATTTGTCTTGATTTTTTTTTTAACGTTAAGTCTGATAACGTTTACTTGCTTAAATCAAAGATAGGCGCATTCATTATTTAATTCAAGCGTCTCCCTTGATTACTTCATTTTCAGCTGATTTGGGGAAGTGATCCCCCCCACACATTTATATTTTCTTCCTTTTTCATTAAACATCTTGAAGTGTCTCAAGCTGAGTCACTCAAGTTTTCAAATCAATTGGCATCCTAACGTCAATACCACACCAGGTGGCGTTAGTAGTTTAGTTACAGTTATAGGGACTGTTACAGTTTACAATAAGCAACAAACTTTCTTTCGACAGTTTTAATTTAAGTTGTAGTAATCAAATTTTTCGACGAAGTTTGAACAGAATTAAGGATTTCCAACATTCAACTAGTGCACGTTTTTATGCTTGGATTATTTCGAATGCGACAGTTCTTTCTCTGCATTAAGTCATCATAACATAAACTAACTGGAAAAAACAAAAACTGCTCACTTTTAGTCTCAGACTTGTCATAATAATTAAAATTTGTTAAATTTAAATAAATTAAGAACAGATCGTATATTCAAAATTTCAAGACAATGTATTCAAAATTTAAAGTAACTTTAAAAAAAAAAGTGTTCCCATTAGAATAAATTTTAAGCGACACACACACACACACACACAGTACAGAATTACTTAATAAAAATATTCATTTAAGTCTAAAAAAGGAAAATTATCATGCTAAAAAAATTATAGAAATGAATGAATGGAACAGTATATAAAAATTATAACAAAAAATAATAGCAATAGCAAGTTTCTGCTGTGTGAACTGTGAGTGAGTGACTGCAGTGTTTAATGGTGCAGGAGTCAATTTTGGCTAAACTGCGCCAAACATTATATATATATATATATATATATATATATATATATATATATATATATAGTCCTCCATAAAATTTTAAAAACACAATCAAATATTTAAAATATTGTCAAATGAATAATGTATATTTAAAATTCATTCAATTCGTATTAAAAACATTCATATTTGTTACACTATTAAAATACTAGAAAGTGAATTTAAAAACACCCGTCTACAACGAAGTGTGGGCCAAAGGGTATCCCCGGAACACCATTTTCCTCCTTACGGGACGAGGCACACGGCAAACCAAAGGCGTTTGTCAAAAACAAATAAAGCAACAAAATCGAAACAGGGGATGAAATTGAGACAAAAATTAAAACGCAGTACAAAATGAAAACCAAATAGGTGTTATTAATAATGAATAATAAGTAATCTATTATAAAAAAAAAAACCAAATCAATCAATAATTATATCCAGGTGCATTTATAAAATAATTGTCTGTGGTTCAGACGGGGAAAAATAATAGGGGAAATTGAATGGACAAGCGAGTGAGTGAGAATATTAACGTCGCACTGTTCAGCTACACGAGGGCTTTTGGCGACGAACCTCGTCATTTTGAACCATGGTTAAGTGGCGAGGCCGACACCTGAGTTGGCACCACCTCTCCTAACTACCACAACAACGGGAGGACATTTGAGCTCTCGACAGATTGAACGTGCATCGCTCACCTACACGGCGGGTCTTTAGATGTACTGGGCTCGAACTCGTGACAAGCCAGCCACGATCCGATACCTTGACCACTAGGCTACCACGGCCACCAAAACTGCACGATGAACAGATTGTTAGAAGCAAAGTTAAACCGTGATGAAATGTGATGAAAACTCTGATTTGCATTGAAGTTAAAGAAATCTGGAAGAAAATATGAGAAAATTGTTTCAAGTTGCATGAGCTTCTTGGTAAACAATTTATATAGATTTTCCATTCGAAGCAAATTTGAGTACTTACCTCGGTTATAGGGAAACATGAAGCCAAATACGGCAATATATATTTGTATATATCAGTGGCGCACACAAGGAGAGGGGGATCCTGGGGGTTCGGCCCCCACAAAGCCCTTGATTTTTTTCCGATGGATTATAATTCTAAGTATATAGTACGTAAAATTTAATTAAGTATTTGTTATTAATGATTAATTTTATTAATTAATGATAATTATTTATTCAATAACTAGTTTTTTACTGTCGTTTTGCCCGAAAATCAACAAAATCAGAAGGAGCATGATACAAGAATGGTGAACTTTCGACCCCGGAACCCCCTCCTGAAACATTTCTGTGTGCGCTACTGGTATATATACAAATATGTAAATACATGTGCCGTAAAATCCAGCTTATAACGCGCCCTTTAAACACAAAAAATAAGATAACAATTTACGGGTGCGTGTTACACGCATGGTATAAAAATGATAGCTTTAAAAATAAAAAAAAATGAGCATTAAAAAAAGTTAGACTTTTACATATTTAGAAATACTGCTTATTTAAAAGAAATGAAACCCTTTATGAACTTAAAGAGCGTTGTAATTCTAGAGAAATACTATTTTTCATCAGCCTGAGATAATGCTTCGAATAAATGACCTCAAGACATATAAGAGCATTTCATATGTATATTTCAAGTCTCTTCATAAAAAAGGGTTACACCAGTGTTTCTCAAACTGTGGGGCGTAAGCATATCGAAAATAATAGATTTTTTAAAAAAATTATCAATTTTTACTAAAATTAAATCAAAACAAAATTTATTGTGAGATAATAAAAAATACATATTAACAATGATATAATATACTCATAAATGTATAAGTACTACAATATGTGTATTTAATCAATAATTCATCATTACGAAGTTTATTAATTACTAATGACTCCATGGGCTTGTCAAAATTATGTTCAAAACTTAAAACTTATCTTGATAATCTGTACGGTTTAGAATTAAAGACGTATTGCATAATTATTCTAAGTACATTATTATGAATTCAGTATGTTATTGTTGTATGACGGCGGGGGTGCCATGAAAATTATAATTAAAAATTGGGTCGCAAGCATCCAAAGTTTGAGAAGCACTGGGTTACCCGTTATACGGCGAATATACCTTAAAATTAAAAAAATACAGCTTAAAAGTATAGGTACAAGCGAGAGAAAGTATAAAGTAAGGCGTAAGTATAGGTACGGCGTTGGGCGTTATACGCCGGATTTTTCGGTATATATACGAGGGTTGGGGCATAAGTCATGGCAACTATTTTTTTTCTTGTATATATGTGAATGAATCACAAACGTATATGTGTCGTGTGGAAGTTCTGCAGGCATAGTATGTATACAAAAGAACAGATAACTCTGTGAAAGTTGGTAGTGGCGCTGCGAGGGCTGTGAAATCAGTCAGTGAATGTCGTGCGATGGAAGTAACACGTGTTGAGCATCGTTCTTACATCAAAATAGCCGTTCTCCGAAGGAAAAATGCGATGGAATATCACAGTGAATTAGTGGAAGCCCTTGAAAATAATGCCTTACTATACCGTAAAGTAGCACGGTGGGTGTACTGTGTACCGTTTTGTCATTCTTTTGCACCGTGAAGACCATATTGCTCTGTATACTACTGTAATAAATTAGTGTGTTACGATATTTCAGTGCTATTCATTGTCTACACATATAGTTAACAACTTGTCCTTGCGTCTGTATATGTCACATTTTCCAACCGGACTGGTATCTTCAAGGGAAAATAAAAAAACAGTCGCCATGGCTTTTGCCCCAATTCTCGTATTTATATATATATTTTACTTTTAGTTAGATTTTTATACTATTTTGTTACAATGATGAAAAAGCATAATTTGCCAATGAATGAAAAATAAGAAATCTTTTTTTTTTCAACGGAAAAAGGAATGTCATAGCAACTGCTTTTTTCACCAAGTGGTCCTACAATGTATATAGAAATAGGCATGAAGTGCCGCTGAAATGTACCCATATTCGCATACTGATATAGTTCCAAATCTTTATGTATCGAAAAACATCTGTGTGTGTGTGTAACATGATATAAATATCAGATGGATTGTATCCTAGAAAGAACCGTTCATTGATAACGTCACCAGCTTTAAAAAGCACTTTCCAGCCCAAGGTCCTAAAATTGATAAGTACCCAAATCTGTACACATTTTTTTGCTCTGTTGACTTTTAGAAATCAACATAAAGTTTATCTATAATATGGGGGAAGCAAAAATTTCTCAGATCCAGCTCAAAGATTTGAAGAGAGTGTCCGTAGGCTTTGTTGAAGTACTTAGAAATGCCAAGGCGGAAATTTTTTATACTCAAACTGAAATAGAGCATGAGATGTAATGATAGGAATCTTAGCGAAGAAAACACAGTCGGATCCCAATTTAACGAATTCATTGGCATCGAACACTTCATTAATTCGGGGTTGTTCGTTGTATCGGCGCCCAAACAAGATACATATTTTTTGCACTTATCTTTTGGAAATTCTATTATATGCAACCACACAAAAAGTATTCATAGTTAAAAATTATACTCTTTTTATTCAACTGCTAAAAGCCGCTGTATCCTAGTGGTCAAGAAAACGGATGCGTGGCTGGCATATCAGGAGTACGAGCCTAGTACCGCTGAAGACCCGCCGTGTAGGGGGACAATGCACGTTAAATATGTCGAGAGTTCAAACATCTGCCCGTTGGTGTAGCGTGGTAGTAAGGATAGGGAGGGGGTGCCAGCTCAGGTGTCGTCCTCGTCACTTGACTAAGGTTCAAAATGACGAGGTCCGTCGCCAAAAGCCCTCGAGTAGCTGAACAGTGCGACGTTAGTATTCATTCACCCACTCAACAACTAAAAATATTTTTAGAGAATTATTACATACATCAGTCAATTGGAAATTTTAAATAAATGTTTGACAATCTTTTTCATTCCTGACTGGAAAGAGTTCTTTTTCGACTTTATGCAACAATCTTCTCCACTTCATTTTCATAGGTAGGCAGTCCGTCATCAAATGTAGCTAATCGTTAAAATCTTAAAATATCTCCGCCGCTGTGGAGTGGGAGAAGACAAGCAAGGTTTTTCTTACCCTATTCAAAACTCGCATGATAGGCTGCTCTCATGACTCATCTGTTCCTGCAAAGTCTAATAATGGTCTTCATCTTTTCCCGTTGAAGTTTGTTGCTCTCAAGAATAGTCTTTTTTTTGCTACGGACAAAAAGGATATGTTATTTGAAAATAAATCCAATTTTTTCTCATATAAACTAATAAATTTTTTTTTTAAATTGTTGAAATAATTCATTAATTTGAGATTTATTATTGGCTAAATGCTTTTTTTTACCTTTACTTTAATCGGAGAAAGAGAAAATTCGTTAAATTGCAAAAATCGTTAAATAGGGATTCGACTGTATCTTTAAAATTGGCCTGTACAGTAAGAATACTAACTTCAATAATATTAGGACTAACAAGATGAGTAGTTGTTCCATTAAGAAATTATCGAACATTACTGTAAAAATCAGGAAAATATATAATAAATAATCACAAGCAAAAATAAATACAAAACACATAAAAAATTTATAACGCAATTCATAAAAAAAAACAGAGCTTCGAACATACAATATATAAGTACATTTATATTTTTATGAATTTTGGTGTAATGAATGCTTAAAATAGTGTAAATAATTTATATTTGGGTTTGTAAAACGTTAATACTACTTTTTGTTGTATTAATTTTATGCTGAAATTGTAATATTCGCGAGCAATGGTGTTCCTTACATTATAATGGCGATTCAATGGAAACTGGGTGAAATGTTAACGACAGAGTCAAGTTGACATTATTTTTTGTCGCCGTATGGAGGCTTCTGGAAATTACTGAAGAAATATAATAATATCACAATCTGTGACGCAATTGGATTTTTCTCGAAAGATCCGAGCGGACTATAAATAGGAGCCGCTCGCTGAAGTTCAGTTAGTATTGTTTTGACCGTTAAATTGTCGACAAAGGATTAGTCATTATTTTGACTGTTGAATAGGACGAGCGAGTGCTTGTGGATAAGCTTTAACATTACGTATTTGTATTTTTAGTCACTGATAGTTGTGTCTGAGAAGGAGTGAAAGCCATCTAGGATTTATTTGACAAATTTTTCTGCTGTGTCCTGTATTTCTAAGGATTGCTTTTCTACAATAAGTTTTCATTGTGCTCCTGGAGAAATGTTTTGCTCTTTGAGACTGAAATCATAAAATCCTTGAATCCCGATCTACGAAAACAATATGTATTGACTAAAAAAATCTTAATCCGAATAAAAATTAATGAACAGCATGTTACATCTAAGCAATCCCCATACATTACTGAAAAATGCAATTTTATGTAATAAAAGTGAAGATCATAAAATTCAGAAATAAATAAAATGTGGCTTTACGTAGAAAAATGAAATTACACAGTCAGACCCCGATTTACGGAACCCTTATTTTACAAATTTTACGATTTAACGAGTTTTCTCTTTCCACTTTCCAAAGCAAAGTAAATAAATAAACACAAATTCACAGAATTCGAGTTCGCAGAATTCACAAATTATAAACCCCGAATCAACGAATTATTTTAACAGTTGAAATTTTTTTTATTAGTTTGTATTAGAAAAAAATTGGGTTTCTTTTTAAAATGACATACTTTTTGTCCGGAACAAAAAAAAAGTCTTTTCTTGGAAACAACAATTTTCGAAGGAAAATGGTGTACACCATTATTAACTTCCCTAGGGCTGATGAGTTATGAGTGTAACCTATCCCGTGAGTTTTGAACAGGACAGGAAATTCCTTCCTTATTTCATCCCATTCCACAACACAGGGAGTATTTTAAGATTTTAGCGATAATACTACATTTGAGGACAACTGCCTATCTGGGCAACTTAAATTGAGGAAATCGTTGATTAGTCGGAGTCATTGGATAGGGATTCTGATGCGGAATTTGATAATGAAACTCTTATCCACACTGTTTCATTTTCTAATGTTTTACTTTGATTGGAAACTGAAAACATACCTTATGCAACAGGATGCAAATGTTGCAGTATTTTATCTTCTGCATAAAATCGAAAAAGAACTCTTACGAGTCAGGAATCAAACAGACTGTCAAACATCTGTTATATATATATAGTCAGTAATTTCAAATTTCCAGTTGACTAATGAGTATAATAATTCGCTAATGGTATTTTTAGCTGTTGAATAAAAAGTGTGTAATTTCTAACTATGGATATTTTTTGCGCGTAGTTGCTTATTATAGAATGTCCACTTGATAAGTGCAAAAAAATGTGCATTTTGTTTGGATCCTGATGTTACGAATAACTCCGAATTAAGAGGACTCGGTACCCTTCGAACAATTTTTGTTTTATTTATATATTTAAAAATTATATTTTAGCATTTCATGTAATATTTCTATTGAAGAAAATTATACGAGATGAAATTTTTTACATATTATTCTCACAATTTTAAAATTAAAAATTTTTTCAAGAAAATTTGGAAAATTTTAAAGTTTTACTCCTTTTGTAATTATTAATTTTTTAACTTCAAATTTTTTTAGTAATATTCCTAAGGATATTCTAAGCAACTTTAGAGATCGATTTTACACAATAACTTAATTAGTTTGGGAGAAAAAAATAAAATAAAATGTTGATATACATGCTAAAATTCAACGAAAAAGCCAATATCTCCTACATTTTAATTTTCTTTTTTTTAAATAAGTATTCAGTTTACAGCAAAATGGATTCCTAATTTTGTTACATGCTTTATATATAACACACTGGAAAAAAATTGATGTGATTGGTAAACAATTGCGGAAGGAATAGCATTTTGAATGCACTGAATAATAATAATAATAATAATAATAAAAAAACACTAACTCTGAGAAAGACACCACTTATATAAAATTTATAATTCTGAAAAAAATAATTATACTAACCATAGAATACCACTTTTAGACATGAGTTATATATTTTTCTTTAAAATAATTGCCTTTTCGTACTTTTTCAACCCATTCATTTTTATAAATGGTCAGTTTTTAGAGTATTAATTGCACAAGAAAATTCATGGAAAATGTTAAAACAATTTTTTTCCACTGTCATGACAGATATTTCAGTTTTTTTCTTCGTATAATAATAAAGTATTATATTTGTTTGAAAAATATATAAGAAATAAGATATTAAATTATGAAATTATTAATATAAAATGCCTTAATTCAAACATTTTACACATGCACATATTTCACAAAGAAAAAAATTACATTATTGTAACGCCTAATTAACATCCTGCTTTATATATTACGCCTTTTTTATAGTTGTTATTTCTATTTGTAAAATAGATTTTTTTTATCAAATCGCTTGTTTTTAGGTTTTTTTCTAAAAAGGGGGCGTGGTCGAATTGCCTAATTAGTTAATTTACATTTTTTAAATGAAATTTTATCCAACTTCTAACTTTTTGACATGCAAAAGTGATGTATCATTCGAAAGATAATAATACAAAGAATAACATTAAATAAAAATAGAGAAAACGATACTTCGCTCGAGCGAGGTCAATTTTGGGGTGCTCTTAACGAACAAAGTGTTCAGTCTCGATATATTCATTTAATCGGGGTCCAACGGTACTCCCCTAGACAAATTGTGTTTCAAAAGATGGCCCCTTCAGTTAAAATTTCACAAATACTTGCTACTTTCCTATTGTAAGCCTTTCTAATTTTTTTTTTTTACAAAATAATTTTATTTTAAAAGTTTTAATATTATGTGCATAACTTAAGCCAAGCAATATAAAAATAAAAATGGAAGAATTTTTTTGCAATACTTTAATGAATTAAATTTTCGAAGTGTTTGTCTCCCTTCTAGCTTCTTTTAAACCAACCGAAAATGTAACTGAACTGCGCCAAGGGAATTTCTGAATCAGTGGAAGAAATCAATTTAGCTAGTTACTCACGACTAATCAAGTGATTATGTGTTATTCCAACCCTTTGAGCATATAATTCATTAAAGTATTTCAAAAATGTCTCCCGTTTTGTTTTAAAATTTTTTACTTAGTTTGAGTTACACTCTTAAAATAGAGATTTTTTTAAATGAAGTCATTTTCTCAAAAAAACAAACAAAAAAAAACTAACAATAATTGTTGTGAATAGAAAAGTAAGAAGTATTGTACCATTTTAGAAGTGGGTCAATTTTCAATTCCTACTATTAGTTCCTCTCTCCCTATATTTATATACATATAAAGGGTGTTTTTTTTAGAGGTATAGAACTTTAAATTGCAATAAAACAACGGTGTATTTTTCGATTGACATGAATTTTTTTTTTATTCGAAAGATAATCTTGTGGCATTACATTTTAAATATGATAAAGCAAGGCGTAGATTCGTCGAATGGGCCTAAAATGAGATTGCCGTTGTTCCCGATTTTCATAAGCGAATTTTGTTTAGCGATGAAGCGCACTTTTGGTTGAATGGCTACGTCAACAAACAAAACTGCCGCATTTGGAGTGAAGCTAATCCACAAGTGTATGTCGAAACACCGTTACATCCAGAAAAACTGACTGTTTGGTGCGCTTTATGGGATGGTGGAATCATTGGTTCGTACTTCTTCAAAAACGATGAAGGCCACAACGTTACAGTCAATGGTGATCGGTATAGAGCCATGATTACTAACTTTTTCATTCCTGAATTGAACAATCATGATGTCCAGGAGCTGTGGTTCCAACAAGACGGCGCAACATGTCACACAGCTCGTGCCACAATCGATTTATTGAAAGACACGTTTGGTGACCGCCTAATTTCACGTTTTGGACCTGTGAATTGGCCTCCAAGATCTTGTGATTTAACACCGCTAGACTATTTTCTGTGGAACTATGTAAAGTCATTGATCTATGCGGATAAGCCACAAACGCTTGACCATTTGGAAAACAACATTCGCCGTGTTATTGCCGATATACGGCCACAAATGTTGGAAAAAGTCATCGAAAATTGGACGTCCAGATTGGACTACATCCGAGCCAGCCGTGGCAGTCCTATGCCAGATATCATATTTAAAATGTAATGCCACAAGATTACCTTTCGAATAAAAAAAAAAAAAATTCATGTCAATCGAATAATACGTCGTTGTTTTATTGCAATTTAAAGTTCTATACCTCTCAAAAAACACCCTTTATATGTATGCATGTATATATATATATATATATATATATATATATATATATATATATATATATATATATATATATATGTATATCTTGTTCAAATTTTCAGTCGTTAATAAAATACTTTTTAATCATCCACTGAAGCTCAAATACATTTTTTAAAATTTGTAGTGGATGACACTCGATGTTATTATATAACCTTTTTTTTAAATATTAATTCACCAGTTAAACTTTATTTTTTAATTTTAAATTTATTCTTTGTTATTTCTGATGAAGTTAGATTTGTCTGGAACAGATGGCGCCGGTAACATTTTCTACCGAAGTAGTAATTGACTTTGAAATTTTTTTTTTATATTACTTGTTTTAAATAACTTGACTAAGGTAGTATGTAAGATTTTGTTTATTGGAGAGTCAAAATTGGACATCATTTTCTTAAATCGCGCGCGCGCGTTAAACTATATTAGTTTTAACTAAGCCAGCAAAGATTTTTTTTCTCTGTTTGAGACTATGATTAATAGCAAGGTTAAGTAAGATTAAGTTAGTGAGTAGTTCACTGTAAAATAGGGAATTTTTCGGTCGCAGTACCTAATGATGTGTTGGAGGGTGTCAAATGAGGTGTTTTTAAAATGAAGATGTTCGGCAAATAAAAACAAAATCCAAGATTTTTGTGGGTTGAAAAGAACAAGTGTTGTACCATTTTCGAATTTTAACTAATTGGGCCATCTTTTGAAGAAATTGCCTGGGCTTTTATGCAGTACTTTTTCTTCTTATGAAGAGTCAAATTTAATATGCATATCGTTGTTATGAATGCAATTCTATATTTTGTTACAGAATTACTTTTATCCAAAATAATAAATTTATTTGGATAGAAAGACTCAAAACTAAGCTTCCAATTTTATAGTTTGGAAGGAAAGATAAAAAATATGAGGATCCTCCTAAACACACACACACAAGTAATATAAATTTTTTTTAAAGTCAATTCCTACTTTGAAGGGATGAATAAAAGTATTTTATTAATTGAAAATTTGAACGCGATAAAAATATAAATAATATATATATATATATATATATATATATATATATATATATATATATATATATATATATATATATATATAGGAAGTGAGTGAACTAATAGTAGGAATTGTATAACAATTGTTATTGGTGTAAAATGAAACAACAATGATGCTTAATGATGAAATAACTAATTTCCTGGATGTTATGAAACGTCTGAGTTAAAAGAATAAAGTATTTTTCTATCATTTCTACTGGCTGACTCATAGATGACATTGCATGAATAAATGAAGCAGAAAATAAGCCTAAATCTTCTATGAAAGAAGCTCTCAAGACTCTGAGGATGAGAAAAAACTCATTCATGAACACTTTATGAAAAAAGATGGCCCAACATATTTGAAATGGGTACACGTAAGTTTAAAAAGAATTATTTTTATGCAAAAAATTAAAACTTAATTTTTAACTTGATTTTCTAAATTTCTGATTTTTACACTTTCCCACAAGATTAAAAAAAGTTTCCGTTTCAATGCAATGATATTTGGTGTGTATATTGATCCTGTAGATATATATATATATATATATATATACTGGTGTGCGAAAATTAAGGACGAGACGGTTTTTTCAATATAACTTTGTACAAAAGCTTTCCAAATCAACACATTTAATACCGTAAGATCCCCAATACGTGAGGACATGTGTAATATGTAAGCAACACTTACTAAAAGAGAAATCAGAAGGATAAAAAGAAGCTTTATTGAAAATGTAGCTTGGAGCGCAATGCGACTGAAGGCCGAAACATCCCTGTGATGGGTGTCCAGCAAGAAACATCCGGTCTTTAGTAAGGGATATGATCTCCCCTGACTGCTAGGCAGGTTTCACAGCGTCTGCCCATGCTGAGAATGAGGGTGTCAATGAGTTGTTGAGGCATTGCTGCCCATTCGTCTTGCAGCGCCAATCGAAGCTCCCGAATCGTTACTGGTGGTAAGGTACGAGCTGCCAAACGTCTGCCTAGAAAATTCCATACATGCTTGATGGAATTGAGATCCGGAGATCGTGCCGGCCAATCCATACGTTCCATATCCTCACTCTCTAAGAGCTGTTCGGCAGCTACTGTGCGATGGCATGGTGCATTGTCGTCTATGAAAAGGAACTGCAGACCCATAGCGCCTCTAAAAAGACGCACATATGGAAAAAGAAACTCGGTACAATAACGGGTCCCGTTGACTGAACCTGCGTCGAAGATGTGAAGGTCTGTACGACTGCCAAGCATGATGCCTCCCCAAACGAGAACACCGCGACCTCCATACCTGTCCCTTTCAATGATGTTCGAGGGATGATTGCGGCTTCCCCGCTCTCTCCAGATGAGTATGCGATGAGAATCGCTGCTCAAACTGAATCTGCTCTCATCTGTAAAGAGTACTCGTCCCCATTCATTGTCTCTCCAATTCCGGTGTTTCCGGCACCACAGAGAACGCCTTCTCCGATGGGCAGGCGTTAAAGGTACACACCGTACAGGGCGTCGTGCAAACAGACCACCACCGTGCAGTCTTCTGGCCACGGTAAAACGCGATATCGGTCGTCCAGTCGCCTGTATCGTGTGTCTAGCGATTTCTCCCGCTGTCTGCCGCCTGTTTCTTCTGGCATGTAAGACAATGTACCGGTCATCTGCGGGTGTGGTTCCTCGTGGACGACCACAACTGAACCCCCGGATAGCTGTTCCTGTAGTTTGAAATTGTCTCCAAAGTCGTGAAACGATGCTATGAGCAATTCGAACTCTGCAGCCACACTTGTCACACTGCGGCCTTCCTCCAACTTCCCAATGATTCGATCTCGGGTAAAAGCATCCAGATGTCGTCTAACAGATTGATTATTCGCCATTTCTCGCTGAGGCAGCAACTCGGTGTGATTTTAACTGCTATACGGCGTGCAATCTCTTTGCCAGAAATACTGATCTTACACCGACAACATGCTTTATACTACTCAGACACTCCCCCCATTACGTCTACCTGCATATCTGCGCATGTGCTACCGTACTTCACCTTACTTAATCTTCTGATTGGTCTTTCTGTCCGCTTTGCCTCTCCGTTCAGCTGATATGCTAATTTTTCGACTTCGTCCTTAATTTTTGCACACCAGTGTATACACTCAGGAACATTGAAAATATCGACCCAAGAAGAAAGCATCGGATTGAAATAAAATTTAATACACATAATGATACAGTTGAGAGATTCACTTGATCTCAAAAACAAGACAATTAAACTAATACAGGGTGTGCAACGACACAAATACTGGGCAACTTCAATTCCGCGTTGCACCACCTCCAGCTGCAATACATGCCGCCACACGGTCCGGCATTGAGTTGATTAGACACCTTATGTTGTCCTGAGGCAGATGGGTCCTCAAATCTTGAACAGCAAACTTTAAATCATGTACAGAGTGACACGATGGCATCTGCCGTTTTAGCTGATCCAAAACGTGCTCTACAGGGGACAAATCAGGGGAGCGGGCCGGCCATGGAAAGGTCTGAAAATGACGTAGGTAGTCTTGAGCAACTCTTACTGTATGCGGACGAACATTATGTTGCTGGAAAATTGCCCCCTGGGAGACCATTTAGGAAAGGTACTACATGGGGTCGAAGAATATCGTCAACATAATGTTGGCCCGTTAAGGTTCCACGCATCGCAATTAAAGTAGACCGGCTATCATAGGCTATGGTTCACCAGACCATTACACCAGCTGTGCGGGCAGTGTGACGTACAGCAATGTTGGGGGAATTTTACCGCTCACCAGGGTGCCTCCACACCCGTACACGGTTATCATCTGTCCCCAAAACAAACCGGGATTCATCACTAAACACAACCTTTTGCCAATCTGTGACATTCCACATTGATCTGGCGTGGCACCACTGTAGACGCAGTTGCCGATGTTCTGGTGTTAAAGGGAGTGCACGGAAAGGGCGCTTGGATTTAAGATTTGCTTCTGCAAGGTGTCTGGAAATTGTTTGCGGAGCAATTTCTACACCTACGTCTGCTCGTATCGTTCAACGAATCACTGTGGGGTCCACAAGTGCTTGCCGCATGATCCTTCGATCCTATCTCCTCGTGGTCTTCCTGGTTGCTCCAGACCCGATTTTCCGCGCGTGGGTACCTTCTCGTGTCCACTGCTCCCAACAATTTCTAACGACACACTCCAAACGATCCACCTGGCCAGCAACACGGCACGTCGACCAGCTTGCAGTTTTCATCCCGATGATCAGGCCTCTCTCAAACTCGCTTAACTGTGAGAAATGTCTTCTAGCACGTTTACCTGACATGTTTCGCTTACCAAAGTCTTCCTACAATCGGCGGGTAATCGTCACTTTTATGAATCTTCGAATGTGCGCTGGCTTATATAGCACCCTCTTCCTGATTGTAGCGTCACCTCGGCGTGTATGAGCATGCGTATTGGCACAAGACTTAGATCATTTGCATATCACATTACGCTGTACTTATTTGCAAAGTTTCGCGATTGTACTTAGCTTCCTTCTTGAGTCGCTATTTTTAATGTTCCTGAGTGTATATATTTAAATTTTTTTGGACTGGATCAGTAAATTTTATTTTGTCACCAATTAAGGAAAAAAATAGCAAATTCATAAATTGTTTTAATTTTTGTAATTAAAAAAATACTTACTTAAAAATACTTTAGAGGTGTACAGGCATTTTTTATCTTTAATAAGTTATTTCGTGGGTAACAAAAAGAAAGCTAACTAGTTTTTATTTTTGTGTTCATAGATTATGCTGTCTAAAAAATACAATAAACCCATGGCAAGAATTGTTCTGTTATTATAAACTTTGTACTTTTCTGCACTAACTGTAAGAAACTCATTGTGGTGAGCAAAATTTACTACCGTAAAATCCGGCGTATAACGCGTACTTTTAACACAAAAAATAAGACTGAAACTTACGATTACGCGTTATACTCCGGGTATAAAAATGATAGCTTTAAAAATAAAAAAAAGATGAGCATAGGAAAAAAAATTAGACTTTTACATACATCGAAGTGCCGTTTATTTAAAAGAAATGACATTCCTTATGAACTTAAATGATTGTAGTTCTAGAAGTACACTACTTTTTTCTAAAGCTTGGAATAATACCTCGAATAAATGACTGCAAGAGCATTGTGTACGGAAAAAAGACTTCTTTGTAAAAAAAGGAGGCGCGTTATATGGCGAATATTGATTGATGGAATATCAACGTCGCACTGTTCAGCTACACGAGGGCTTTTGGCGACGGACCACGTCATTTTGAACCATGGTCAAGTGACGTGGACGACACCTGAGCTGGCACCCCCTCTCCTGACTACCCCACCACACCAACGGGAGGACGTTTCAGCTCTCGATAGATTTAACGTGCACCGCTGCCCTACACGGCGGGTCTTTAGTGGTACTGGGTTCGAACTCGTGACAAGGCAATCCACGATCCGATACCTATACCGTTCAGCAACCGCGGCCACAATATGGAGAATATACATTAAAATCAAAAATTGAAGCTTCAAAGTATAAGTGCGCGTTATATGCCGGATTTTACGGTAATTTACGAGGAGTCGAAAAAATATGTCAAAATATGCAATTTCAAAATTAAGTTACTATCCCCCTTAAGTGAAAAATCTTTCTCTCAACATGTGTGACAACAAAAACGAAATACAGAAGCAAATTAAACGCAGAACATGAAATGCAAGTGTAGAAAACTTACGCAGATCTAGAGTTTAATAGTTTTTGTAAAAAGAAAAAAAAAAGGAAAGAAAGAAAATATATAAAAAAGGCGAGCACGCTTGCATGCTTCAGTTACTATATGTAATTCAAGAGTGGGTAACACACCTGGAGCAAAAAATTGTTGTTGTTACTGAGTTACATTAATTTTATGCTGAAATATTCCTTAGTAAAAAATATAACACCATCTCTAAGGTATCCATGGGTCGATAAAATTTGAAGATCACTGTAGTACACTGTAGCATAGGAACAGCATTCATTCAAATGTGTTATTTCCTATTAACTTTTGTTTTTACTCTCACTCGAAAAAACACATCTTTTGTTGTCCGTATCTAGAATTAAATTTTAAGAAATCAAGTGGTTTCATAGAAAAATTAATGTTCTCACATTTGGACATGGAATTTCATTTAGACTTCTTCATGCTCTGTTATCTGATGAATTATAATTGCGAATTTTTATTACAGTTTTATGTTCTGATTTTCTCATCAAATCATGATCTACTGGACAACAACAACAACAAAAAAATGCAGAACAGACATCATTCGATTGTATTTACAAAAGCAATTTTTCAATCAATCGTAAACTGAAACGTTAAAGAAAGTTTAATTTTTTAGATGTCATAGAATCTTTAGTCAGAGCAATGATTTCATGCGAAAGTCAACAGTTTTATTGAAGAATCGTTTTCCGAACTATGAACGAAAGAAAAAAAAAACTATTCGCGCGAATCTCGATTTATGATCGTTATTTAGTATTACATAATCAGAACGAACAAACATTTTTATTTGAGAAAGGTGAAGAAACTTATTTTTCTAAGAGATGTGTCATGCCTGCAGAATCAGCAATATTTTGAGTCCGAATAGCGAGAAAAGCTTACTTGGGAATCAAAGGTGCAATGGTTTGAAGGACTTACTCAAAAGCTTTGAAAGTCTTACTCAAAAGATTTGAAGGTCTTTCTCAAAAGATTTGAAGGTCTTTCTCAAAAGATTTGAAGGTCTTACTGAAAAAGAATTTTGTTCTAGAATTAAAAAATATACATGTTCGCATTGAATTTCTACCAATAATTTCTTAAGCATATGTATTAGAATAAAGGGGGTGATTTTTCTTAAGCTGACACTGTTCAAAGCCAACTGTCACTTGATCTCAAAACCTCAATGGCATCAAACTGGGTATGACATGGGAAGTAAGATTCAATTGGAACAAGTAATATAAATAAAAACATTTTTTAAGTCAGTTCCTACTTACATCAACAAAGAAAAATTTTATTTTAGCTACTTTTTATTAAATAGTTACAATTAATATAAATATGCATATCAGTAGCGCGCACAAAAAATTTTCAGGGGGTGGGGGTTCGAGGTCGAAAGTTCACCATTAAAAAACTAATTATTGTATAAATAATTAGCATTAATTAATAAAATTAATCATTAATAACAAATAATTAAATTTGACGTATTATATACATAAAATTATAATCAATCGGAAAAAAATCAAGGGCTTTGGGGGCGGGGTCCGGACCCACAGGACCCCCTTGTGTACACCACTGATGTATATACATATGACAGAATCACAGCATTAAGTGGTAATTAATTTCTATTAATTATGATTAAAGTATCGTATTGTCATCTAAAACAATCGTGTGTATAAAATTTCAGCTCAACTGAATGTTTTAGAACAGAGGTGTCCAACAAGCGATCCGCGGGCCACATGTGGCCCACCAGTACGTAAGTTGCGGCCCGCCGACTCTTTTTTAAAAATATTTAAATATCACATTTTTAAAGTTTTTTCAATTTGAAATTTTTATTTGAGGGAAAATTTATATATATATATATATTCTATTATACATATCTTCTATATATATATATATACTATTTTTTCTATCTATACAACTATTTTAAAGATGGGTGCATCATCTTGGTGTTCGATGGTTCACTTATATTATGCACTAAATTGTCTTTGAATTTTAATATTTTAATGTTATAATATCTTTCAGAATGCGATGGCGAATAGTTTAATTTTTCAAGTATAATGGTTTAATTTTAACTTTTTAATTTTTAAAATATTTGAAATTTGGATATTTTCCGATTAACTTACCAAGTTGCAATAGGGGGAAGGTTGGCGCCATCAAACTAGTTTAACCCCACTTATCGGTCCTAAGTCCGAGGTTGCACTTGGATGTTTTATAAATTTTTTTTTATTTTATAATTTTTTAATTTTGTTTGAAAACGATGGAATTTTATCTTTTATATTCGCCATTGATATTTTGAAATAGGATTTAGTATTATAAGATTCGTATATTTCAATTTTTCCATTGATTATGGTGATTGATTGTTGATGATTGATTTTTTTATATTTAAATACACACACACACACACACACACACACACACACACACATATATATATATATATATATATATATATATATATATATATATATATATATATATCTTTATATATAAAAATCTTCTGTGCGTGTGTTTGTCACTAAACTCCTCCTAAGCGACTGGACCAATTTCGATGAAATTTTTTGTGGGGGTTCAAGTAAATTCGAGAATCGTTGAGATTCACAATTCGATCCGCTATCGTAATTAGTTAAAAAGATATTAATTAAAAACATTCAAAAATACAACTCAACATTCACCTGCATTGTTGTAACAACGCTATTATTATAAACAAGTAATATAAAAATTTTTTTTAAATCAATTCCTACTTAGATCAACCAAGAAAAAATTTATTTAGCTACTTTTTATTAAATAGTTGCAATTAATGTAAATATGTATATACATATGACAGAATCACAACATTAAGTGGTAATTAATTTTTATTAATTATCATTAAAGTATCGTATTGTCATCCAAAACAATCGTGTATATAAAATTTCCTTTCAACAGAATACTTTAACACGTGAGAAAAAAACCTTTTCAAATTTTGTCATAAGTCGCCAAAAAGGTCGCTAAGTCGCCAACGTGGCTGTATTTGAAATTTCTTAAATAATTAGTTTTAATCAATTAATTTTTATTAATTATAATTAAATTATTGTATTGTCATCCAAAATAATCATGTACATTACATTTCAGCTCAATTGGGCACTTTAAATATATTTTATTAACGATTGAAGATTCCACCAAGATAAATAAATAAACAAATAACATATGTATAGAGATCGTGAGCTAATAGTAGGAATTGTAAAAGACGTAAGTTGGCACCGAAAATTGATTTTCAGCCAAACTGGCCAAACCCGGTCTTTATTGTTACGAAAGTGCAGACGATTCACGCTTTTTAGCATTTTTAGTTAATATATTTTCAAATAATCTTTATATATGTAATCCTTCTGTAAACTCGTAAGTTCTTTTCCGACCGTGTTCGAATTGTGACAAGAAAATAATTGCAGACAGGATTTGGTCCCACTGTTTATTCCATACCTTCTATGGGACATTTCTTAAAATCAAGAATATATTCAGATGTTACAGGATTACAATACATCGTTCAGCCGTGTCTACTTTTCGCGATCCCGGCTTTTTTTCGTCACCCTCTCTCTTCTCTGTCGTTCCGACCTTTTTCTCCTCCCTCGTTGCCAGATCCTTTTCTCTATCTCGTCTCTCGTTCGACCTGTTGCCAGGTGCAGGCAGCTGTTCCTTACACGTCCCACCTAAGAGTAAAATTTGCCCCTTGTGGCTGATTTTACCATATCAGACACCAGGAACAGAAAATTCACAAACCGTGACACAGAAAATCCACAAACAGAACACACAATAATTGCAACAGTCAAAAGTCTTGATGATTGTTCTAGTGAAAGTTCCTTAATACAAACACATGAAATAATATTAATAGTTCACCCAATTGAAATAAGTGACTATGTTCCCAGAAAAATCTAAACTGTAATGGGATTGCAAACAGATACATGGAAAACACATTATACAAAAAAAAAAACACTAAATATATACAATACAGTCCTTATCTTAATCTAGACAATGCATCTGCACTCCTATGTTGTATACCTGGCCTGTGAGTAATGGGGTGATTCCATCTCTGTAACGCCAGTGCCCAACGGGTTAGCTTGGGACTTTTTGGAGTGGTTTGATTTAGGTACTTAAGGGGATTATGATCAGAAATGATCTCCACCTTGGCACCATAAATCCATTTGTTGAATTTATTCAACCCGTATGACCCTGCCCAGGCCTCTTTCTTTCTCGATGCCTGCCCAGTTCTTTGCGTAGCATTGAATTTTGACTAGCAAAAGCTATTGGCCTGTAAATTCCTTCGGTATCTTGCTGTATCAGACAGCAACCAACCCCATAATCTGATGCATCACAATGCACCTGGAAAGGTAAATTGGCATCAGGGGTAGCAAGACTAGTTACTTCACAAGGTAATTCTTTTAGCTTAACAAAAGCTTCACAGGCTACCTTCGCACTGAGACTAGTCAATGGCACCGCCTCGCCCCACCTAGTGTGCTGATCAACCAGACATAAAATATATTTATGTCCCTTGGAGCTTGGCGGATCAATTGGACCTATCAGATCCATATTCACCACCTGAAATGGCAATTCAGGCCTTGCCACAGGTGTAATGGGTGGTCGGTCTTTAATCCTAACCGATCGAGTGAGCTGACATTCTTTACATGACTCACAAAATTTCTTCACATCGGCCCTCAGACCCTCCCAAAAGAAAGAATACTTGATTCGTTCAATCGTCTTCTTGGGCCCCATGTGACTACTGAACACTGAAGTATGCGCTAGTTTCAACACCTCAGTTCTTCTGCACTTCGGAATTACCAGCTGCCCAATACTCTCCCCGAGTATTTTATCCCTACGAAATAGATATCCATCTACTTCATAGTAGTTTCCTTTGCCTTCCTTAGCATACTTCCAAACCAATGCTAACTCGGCACAACACTCCTGTTCGGAACGAAAACTATCAGCCACCATGATTCCTTTATCCATCTCAGTGGTCACCTCCTCATCCTTAGTACCCAATGTTCCCACTTCATTCCGACATGAAGTAATATTCCTTTGAGAATCCTCAATGTGCTCCTGTGCTTTCTCTGGCAGAATACCCGACGAAACCTCGGTTTCATCTACATTTCCTGAGTCAACCCTCAGGTCCTGAGAGCTTTGAGCCAGTGAATTCTCTTCACTCTGGGCTCCTCCCAACATATCCAAAACATCTGGTGGAAGCAACACGTCTTCTACCAAAACTTCTGCCAAAGCACATAACACTTGCTGGTGCACCACATTAACCTGGCCACCGGTAGCAAGACCAATTGGAACATATACTAAAGGACATTTAACCGCTGGACCGAAAATACCTTTCAAATAAATCGTGGAAGCTCCATCAACCGATATTCCAGGAACTAAGTCTTTCTTGATAACAGTAATTTCCGTACCAGAATCCACTAACGCATGGACTAACTTCCCATCTACACTGATAAATGTTTTCACTAATTTACTTAATTTGTCTTCAATAGCCCCCCTAGGAATGACTTTACCTAGCAAATCAGCTCTAGCAGTGACCGTTCCATCTTCTAATTCTGTCCCTTCCGTTGACACCTTATTCACATTAAGTCTTTTATTATCTACCTCTTTGTTTTTCGGACAATCCCGCTTAAAATGTTTATCTGATCCGCAGGTGAAACAAGCGAATTTTTTAATTTCAGTTACTTGACCCTTATCAAAGTTTTTCCTAGAAGAAAAATTATCTAACTTTTTCTCCCCAAATGGCTGTTTACCCCAACTACCATTAAAACTTCTCTTTTCACTATCATTCCATTTAGCTCTCTCAGGTTCATCGTAGGATTTCCCTTTGGAAGCATAAAATATATCACATTGTTTGCCCAAGTCCCTGGGTTTGTACCATTCTTCCCCTTGGAGCACACCAATATGGGTCGCCGTCTCAGAATCCAACATTTCAAACATTTTATCTGCTACGATTAGTTGATTAACTGACTCAAAATCATTCGCTTCTCTTAACTTACAGTAGTATAACCACATCGATGTTAAACGGGACGCGAACTGAGAGAAAGTTTCGTCAGAGTTACGTTTGGCCTTTCTAAAATTTTCTAAACATATTTTTAGTGAGGGTTCATACTCCTTGAGCACCACCTGTTTTAAAGATTCGTAATCTTTTAATTCTTCTTCGCCTAGGTTAACTAATAAGTTTGACACTTTGTCTCCTAACATGCATAACAAAACCTTCGGTTTTAACTCGTCGCTAACCATTTCACTAGCGAAAGCCTTTTCAAGACTAGAAAAGAAATATTCCCACCCGTCTGATTTATTGGGTACCTTTACAGTTAAGAGCCTAACGATTTTAACTATTTCATCTAAAGATTTTACACGTGAGGTTTGACCATTATTTTGATTAGCACTCTGATTAGCGATCCTAGATAATTCCATTTCCAAGCGTAATTTTTCAATTGATATTTGTTCTTGTTGTTCTAGTTTTTGCCGCTGTTCTGTCTCTAACCTTTCGGCTGTAATAACTTCCAATAACTCTTTTGCCTCTTCCTCCTTGTAATATTTACTAGAGATTATTAAATTCCTTAAAACAATTTTAGACATAGACGGATCAAGTGAGTCATCTAAGTCCCGCGCTAATTGAATTAAGTCAATTTTCTTACTTCTAATGAGAAATGCCATTTTTAATCAAGCTAAACCTAATGCCAAATTACCTTCTGACAAATTTAACTACAAACACTTAAATGACCTAGTACTATATATTTAACAAGCAAGAAAAATTCTACTCGTTTTTTCTAAGAGTACTCAAATTCCAGAAACACAATACGAAATATGTTTACAATAAAACTTATATGAGACACAGTTATTTGTTACTAATCAGAACGCAGAACCTTTTTCAAAATAAAAAAACACAATTAAAACAACATACTTTAGCTACATTACCATAGAATTATTTCTCAAATCATAAATCTACTCTTAGTTTCTTTTTTTTTTTTAATTAAAAGAAGAATCTTATGCAGGAAACAAAAAACCAATATATATATACATCATAAATTACGAGTAAAGGAAATAACATCAGATTGCATTAAACTATCAACTAACTGACAAATTGCAACACTTTTGCTTAAAATGAAAAACTATCATATAATATTCAAAAAAAAAAAAAAAAAACATGCCATATATTCTGAGTCATAAATAACCTACAAAATCTCTTATTTACAACATTTTAACAGGAAGTCCGTCTACTTGAAATACATATAAACATTTTTTTTTTAATGGATATTTTTCACCCACTCAAACATACATTTTTCGCAACCATTATTTCAAGATAAATTAATCTAATTCTTTTTTTTTTTAATTCTGCAAACTGAATTGTTATGCAAAACACTTTCTAAACCCAGATTTTAATTTTTGAGACAACTTCGAAACAGTAAAGAATGATGATAAAAAAATTATAGTTTAACACTAGAACTCTAAATACCATATTTTACAACATTTAAAATGATACCCTATCATTTCCAGGTAAAATAAGTACACAATTTTCTTATTTCATCTACACAATAATCCAACAACATAGAATATTGCAATAAACCAATGAAATTTTCTTTTTCAGATATATCTGCTTTTTCTATTTTATTTTTAAAAAAAAACAAATTAAATATGAATGCATCCCATTACTCTTTTAAATATTCACACAATATTTTAACTTAGGGGAACAATAGCCACTTACCTCGACATGAAAGCTGTTTCTGTACTTGAACACTTTTCAGATCACGACTCCATTCATCAGAAACTGAAGAAAAATACGGCATCTGTTTATTCCATAGCCCAACTCGGCAGGTGATAGCAAATTTCTGTATGAAGATCATGATTTTTCACTTGAAACTGCTGCAGGGCATTTCCCGGGATGCACGTGGTCATCAACTTGAAGATACACTACAGGGTTCTATTTCCTTGTTAAAAATTTCCTTTCAAACCGAATGTCCCCTAGAACCTTGTTCACAATTATGTAGTACGAACAGCGATCAATTTGGAATATTTTGTTCCTTTAACTTTTGCTCCATTGTATCCCACTTCTGACACCAGTGTAAACTCGTGAGTTCTTTTCCGACCGTGTTCGAATTGTGACAAGAAAATAATTGCAGACAGGATTTGGTCCCACTGTTTATTCCATACCTTCTATGGGACATTTCTTAAAATCAAGAATATATTCAGATGTTACAGGATTACGATACATCGTTCAGCCGTGTCTACTTTTCACGACCCCGGCTTTTTTTCGTCACCCTCTCTCTTCTCTGTCGTTCCGACCTTTTTCTCCTCCCTCGTTGCCAGATCCTTTTCTCTATCTCGTCTCTCGTTCGACCTGTTGCCAGGTGCAGGCAGCTGTTCCTTACACCTTCTATGCGTGTGTATGTAACTGAACTCCTCCTAATCGGCTGGAGAGAGTTTGATGAAAGTTTTTGTCTGTTCCAGTGGACTCGAGAATGGTGTAGATTTATAATTCGGTTTCGAAATGTTTATTTGATTAATTTTTTATTTATAAATTGTTGATCTTTTTTGGAATGTTTTACATTGGATCCGGCAAACTGCACTACGATTTCAGTATTGAATATTAAAAAATCTTTTATTATAATTCAAGTTTCTCCTGACAGTTGTTGCTGTGATCATTTCAGGAAAAAATTGTCATTTCGTGTTATTATTTTGTTGAAATAAATCGTGTGTTAATTAAATTATTACATTCAGATGTAATTAGTGTTTGAAATTTTACTCAATTTTACTCAAAACGGTCAAGATTGTTAAAGCTTATTCATAAAAATTTCGAATTTTTGAATTTAAGGTGTGTGTACAGGACAACGTCTGTCGGGTCCTCTAGTATATATATATATATATATATATATATATATATATATATATATATATATATATATATATGTATATACACTGGTGTGTGCAAAAATTAAGGACGAGACGGTTTTTTCAATATAACTTTGTACAAAAGCTTTCCAAATCAACACATTTAATACCGTAAGATTCCCTATACGTAAGGACATGTGTAATATGTAAGCAACACTTACTAAAAGAGAAATCAGAGGGATAAAAAGCTTTATTGAAAATGTAGCATGGAGCGCAATGCGACTGAAGGCCGAAACATCCCTGTGATAGGTGTCCAGCAAGAAATATCCGGTCTTTAGTAGGGGATATGATCTCCCCTGACTGCTAGGCAGGTTTCACAGCGTCTGCCCATGCGGAGAATGAGGGTAGGGTGTCAATGAGTTGTTGAGGCATTGCTGCCCATTCGTCTTGCAGCGCCAATCGAAGCTCCCGAATCGTTACTGGTGGTAAGGTACGAGCTGCCAAACGTCTGCCTAGAAAATCCCATACATGCTCGATGGGATTGAGATCCGGAGATCGTGCCGGCCAATCCATACGTTCCATATCCTCACTCTCTAAGAGCTGTTCGGCAGCTACTGTGCGATTGCATGGTGCATTGTCGTATTTGAAAAGGAACTGCAGACCCATAGCGCCTCTAAAAAGACGCACATATGGAAGAAGAATCTCGTTACAATAACGGGTCCCGTTGACTGAATCTGCGTCGAAGATGTGAAGGTCTGTACGACTACCAAGCATGATAACTCCCCAAACGAGAACACCGCGACCTCCATACCTGTCCCTTTCATTGATGTTCGAGGGATGATTGCGGCTTCCCCGCTCTCTCCAGATGAGTATGCGACGAGAATCGTTACTCAAACTGAATCTGCTCTTATCTGTAAAGAGTACTCGTCCCCATTCATTGTCTCTCCAATTCCGGTGTTCCCGGCACCACAGAGAACGCCTTCTCCGATGGGCAGGCGTTAAAGGTACACACCGTACAGGGCGTCGTGCAAACAGACCACCACCGTGCAGTCTTCTGGCCACGGTAAAACGCGATATCGGTCGTCCAGTCGCCTGTATCGTGTGTCTAGCGATTTCTCCCGCTGTCTGCCGCCTGTTTCTTCTGGCATGTAAGACAATGTACCGGTCATCTGCGGGTGTGGTTCCTCGTGGACGACCACAACTGAACCCCCGGATAGCTGTTCCTGTAGTTTGAAATTGTCTCCAAAGTCGTGAAACGATGCTGTGAGCAATTCCGAACTCTGCAGCCACACTTGTCACACTGCGGCCTTCCTCCAACTTCCCAATGATTCGACCTCGGGTAAAAGCATCCAGATGTCGTCTAACAGATTGATTATTCGCCATTTCTCGCTGAGGCAGCAACTCGGTGTGATTTTAACTGCTATACTGCGTGCAATCTCTTTGCCAGAAATACTGATCTTACACCGACAACATACTTTATACTACTCAGACATTCCCCCATTACGTCTACCTGCATATCTGCGCATGTGCTACCGTACATCACCTTACTTAATCTCCTGATTGGTCTTTCTGTCCGCTTTACCTCTTCGTTCAGCTGATATGCTAATTTTTCGACTTCGTCCCTAATTTTTGCACACCAGTATATATATATATGTATATATATATATATGTATATATATATATGTATATATATATATATATATATATATATATATATATATATATATATATATATATATATATATATATATATATATATATATAAATGTATTTGCCTGTTACCGGTTCTTGTTTTAAAATTTTAAAATAAATCCTTTTTGATAATAGAAATGTTCTTTAGATTAAAATAGATTTATATTTTATCAAACAGTTACATTTGTGAATTTACTATAGTAAATTACTTTTTAAATAAATTTCGAATTGCATATCCTTTACTATGAATGGAACACGATTCTCTGTGTGTGTGACTTTCATTTCTCCTCCTCCTTTTCGGTTTTGAGTGCCCAAAAAGAAAGAGGTAGCCAGAGATGTTTTTTAAAGTTTAAAAACAATATTCAGGACGGTTAAGATAAAGGGCAATGTATACTTAACCGTTTGCGAATGACAGCACAATCAAATTTCAACAAAGAGTAGCGAAAGATCAATTCAAAAGGAACACCGTAATTTTCAAGAAAATAGCAACTGGAATATTTTAAGCATTATTTGATCATTGCATTATTATATTATACAAACATTATTATATTACCTATGTCTGTATACACGAAAAATAATAAAAACAATAATAATAATACATTATGTTTTAAAGTTTTATTCCAACAAATGATTTTTTGTTTCCAAATCTGATATAAAGGTACATATTTTTATGTGCGGCCCACGAGATTATGATGTTTTTCCGAAATGGCCCACAAGGTCATTTGGGTTGGACACCCCTGCTTTAGAACGTAAGAAAAAAAAAACCTTTTCAAGTTTTGACCCAAGTCGCCAAAAGGGTTGCAAAATCGCCCAAAATGATGCCAACGTGGCTGTATTTATAATTCTTTGAATAATTAGTTTTAATCAATTGATTTTTAAGAATTGTAATTAAATTACTGTATCGTCATCCAAAGTAATCACGTATATAAAATTTCAGCTCAAATGAGCGCTTTAAAATGTATTTTATTAACAATTGAAGATTCTACCAAGATAAATAAATAAATCTATAGAGAGTGAGAGCTGTGATAGTAGGAATTGTAAAACATGTAGACAGCTGCAAAGAATATTATTCTCAACTGAAGTAAATATGCGGTTCACACTACCAGAATATGCATGGATGGTGAAGCTGTATTATCTTAAGTGGTTAATTATTTTGCTAAAATGTTATTACATATAAACTAGGTACAATACTTAACAGAATGCAAGAATGGAAGATTTTTATTTTAATTTTTAGTTTTCAAGTTTTCATCCTATTTTTTAATTTATAATTGCGGAACACAAAACCCCCTAAATGTTTGGTTTTAATAAGTAAAGTTTGCATGGTGATGCGAGGCTAATGATAGCTTATTTAATTTTTATGACTTTAACCAAAAATTCTAATTTCTTAAAAACCCAGTTTCTTAATTTAACATCGCATCATGACTTAAGTTAAAATTAGTTGAGTTCTATTGACAAATTAACATTACACTAAATTAACAGTCCGATCGTATAGCGGTAACAATTAATTTTATTGAATATAACATATTTAAGTAACTATAAATTTACTTCACAACAAGATTAAAATTTAACTTAGCTTGAGAGAGAGAGATGAAGTGGGGCAGGAGGATGGACATGGTTGACGCCTGGAGTCCCGCGGAGGATTCGAATCTCAAGGTCTGGGATCTGCTCAGTCTGTGTGTGTCTCTCTCCAAATCGGGGTGCATCCCGTTTTTTTACGTCCTTTTCACACGAAAATTCTAGAGTGGACTATTTGCCTTGTCCACTTAATTCCTTTAATTGGTCCAGAACCAGCGCAGAGTTACCGCACGAGGTTCATTGCACTTTGGGAAGCGCGGGAAATCTGATGATGCACCCCGCAATTTATGGATACAGTGACCCCCCAGGCGTGGGAGGCTTCTCTCACCCTTGCCGAGGAATTCAAACCCTCAGTGATGGGAAAAGAAAACGAATTCCACCAAACTGAGTTCAAAATTTTGAAGTTCTGTTGAATATACCTGAATAATCCGCGCCTCCCATCAATGGTATGAGAAATGTTTGTGTGTGTGTGCATATATATATGCAAACACAATTTGAAGCATTATGTAATACTAAATCTTACATTGCAATGGAGACAGAGATAATATTGCTTTTTTTAAATTTATTTTTTATTCCTTTTCTTCTCAATCAACAGATCGCGCATTGCCTTGCCAATCCCTGTTTTTTATCAAATATTTTCAAAAATCCAAGTTCCTGCCCTTAATGAAAAATATTTGCCTTCACCACACAGAAAATCCCAGATCGGAAGTATTCCAGTACGATGGATAAACCGCACCTCTTAAAAACACTGGTATTAATAATCTCATTAAAAGAATGAAAAATTTGTGCAAATCTAAGATTGAAAGCAGAAAATATCAATGCCCATACAGGGTACGGACAAACAGATAAGAAACCGATATAAAGTGATTTAACAAGGATTATAAAAATGATTTTCATAAAAAAATAGCCTAAACCTAAGAAAAATATACCAAAATAAATGAAAGAGCAATAATTTAATGCTTCTAGTGCGGACCGGTAGTATTTGCTCTACGGACCGGGGGTTGCGGAACACTGCTCTAGAGAGTAAAGGCTTAAATGAAATCTACTGAGGAAAATATGAAAAGCTTAACAGTTTGATGTTGCTATGCACTTAAAATGATATTGCAATGAATATTGATTACAATGAAGTTATTAATGATTTTCTCGGAAAAAAATCATTCGTTTTTCGAAGAAAATCTTCGTTGTACAAGTACAATGACAGTGATTCAACAGAGAATAAGGATGTTAAAAAGTAAAATATAATAAAGTGATAAGCAATGAAAAAGAGGATAATTAACAAGTTGAAAGCAATTCATATAATAATGTATACTCTATACTGTAATCGCAAACGATTTCCTTAATTTATACTAATTTACAAAAGGGTGGATGGTCCGTGATGTAGTAAAGTAAGAAAGAGCAAGAGTGCCCAAAATATATAGCACTATTCTTTCCTTACGACAGTCAATCCATAACACGGTGGGTCCCTAGAAAGACTGTTCAAACAGCAAAAACAAAGAAAGGGAAAAGAGAATAAGAAAGTAAAGGGAAAATCGCTCCCGAAATAAAACAGGAAAAGAAAGAACTGAAGGAGAAAGGGGTTGCTCCTGAAATAGGTGTGTGTGGGGGGGGGTCATAGCTATTGAAGTGCCTAGGGCGCCGGGGAGGCTAAAAACGGTCCTATGCCAATGCCCGTAGGAAATGTTACGCAGGAAATATATGATCTAAGAGAAACGGAGGCCAATTTGAATGTGGTCGAATTCCTTGCCAGAGAAGAGACTGTAGTAAATAAAACTTAACAATTCCCGATCATTGGTATAAGTTAGTTTTATTTTCTATTTTTGCAGCACACTTTTTGTACTGTACAGCTCGATAAATTCTTTCTTCTGGAACTAATCCCCGGAATCTTACTTCATTAGCCTGCATACTAGGTTTGATGTCCTTGTAATTGCTAAATCGAGCTGTAGGTGGTTCTAAATAAAATCAGTTTAAAAAAGAAACCGGCTTGAATATATATACAAAGCATTAAAGCAATTTTTATCGATAAAATTAAATGCTTAAAATTATTAGAACTTGAAAGATATTTTAAATAAGGAATGCAAAATAACTGAACTGAAAAATTAATTATTAAAGAAGATGTAATAATAACTTGCTTCGAGATACTTTTGCTGATGAAGCTAATTCATTGTGAAGCAGTGGCGCACACAAGGGGGGGGGGTCCTGGTGGTCTGGACCCTCCCCCCAAAGGCCTTGATTTTTTTCCGATTGATTATAATTCTAAGTATATAGTACGTAAAATTTAATTAAGTATTTGTTATTAATGATTAATTTTATTAAGTAATGCTAATTATTTATTCAATAATTAGTTTTTTACTGTGTTTTGTTCTCGAAAACCCACAAAATCAAAAGGAGCATGATACAAGAATGGTGAACTTTCGACCCCGGACAACCCCCCCTCCTTGAAAAATTACTGTGCGCGCCACTGTTGTGAAGTAAACTTTAGAGTTTCTCTATAATAAATCGTTTAATTCATTTTAATTATTAATGAAGTCTTATACGTAAAATTTATCTTACTCTATATTTTGATATAAAATTAAATATCCGTATATAATACAATTGACAATAAAAAAAATATATCTACATACATATGTATATATATAATTATTATTAAATTCTATATTTCTATTTGAACTGAAGCAAAAAACAATGAGATATTAAAATTGTATTTACTGTCAGAGATTTTATTCGGGAATTTATAGTTTCAGATTTTACACAATGTTTCTGAATATTCAATTTGTTACATGTCATTGTAAAATGTCTGTAGAAATCATTAGGCAAAAATCATGTTATTTATACCCATTTGAGCATTTATATGTTAAAAATTCTTGTATATAATTTTTACAGCCCCTGCTTAAAAGATAGCAAAAATTATATATTTTTTTCTAGACATAAGAAGGTCTAGACTTAAAATTTAACTTAAGAAGGTTACATATTGAAAATGAAATTTGTCTCTATGCAGTTTTAATAAATATAAAATTTCTATTGCATTCGATTTACAATCGGTCGTTTAATGCGATTTTAGTAGGTGATCAAACATTCCAAATAATACCTATTACAGTTAATGTGAAAAATTCTTTCTGAAAATTCATGCTATCGAATCACCAGGTTGATGTACCATCACAAAGCTCTTATTTTTTTCACTTGTATGTAAATAGAATAAGGCTAAGTAATTTTTTTGCACAGCTGTTTAAGGCTACTTTCAATTTATTTGTTTAGTATGTTATATATATATATATATATATACACACAAAGAATAAAATTTAAAATAACAATAAATAAAATTATTAACCCTAAGAATTGATAGCTCTGTTACTAAAAACATATCTTGTTTTCCCAAACATAGTCTACTTCTTTATTCAAGTTTCAATGAAGCTTTTATACTTAACATAACTTTTGCTGGAAAATTTCTGTTAATTGGAAATGTTTCGTTAAAAAAGTAACGCGATGGTTAAAAAAAAAAATTCATATGCGTACGAGTTTGTGGATCAAAATATTGAAGTACTCAAATTAGAATTTTGAGAATGCTCACAGATAAATAATTGTCAAGAGAATTAAATACATTATTTTCAAATTTTCTATACATAATCTGTTTTTGTAAGATATTAATTTACTTCAACACAAAGTGTATTTGCAATTTGGAATTTTGCGAAAAAGTTAATTCCTTCATCTCTATATCTTAATTCGTTTTAGATTGCATGTACTTTTCTTCTCCCTCTATATAAAATTTTTTTCGGGATACTGTAACTCGCGAAGTTGGCAACGCCGATTTCGTATGTGTCGTGCGCGTTGAATTGGCAACCATGTGCTTCGTTCCACATAATGTCACCAATACGGATACGATAATGCATTATTGCAAGCTCTCGCAGAAAAATATCGCAACAATTGCCTGAACTCAGTCGGTTTAAGCTCTTTTCGGGCCCTGGGCGCAGAAGATCTACGATCCCCTTGGCACTGGCGGATCGAAATTTATAGCCAAAAATCTGGTTATTTCCAGCTTATCAGGGCTCTTGGGCGCCCTCCCCAAGCGTCCAATGGAGAAACCGGCACTGTTCACTCACTCATTCTGATATTTACTTTTGAATTGTTTTGGGTAAAATAGGATCATTTACTGCTGCACACAATTCTGAAAATAGTTTTAAATTCAATTCTCTCGAAGTTTCAAAAGCTTTTACTGAAAAGTTGAATCCTTAAATCTGGGTGATTCAATTCCCCTTATATTAAATTTTTAATAGATGCAACTTTCAATAATTGTCAATATTGATATTGTTACGTTGATCGGGACTCGAGGATTTTATGCAAATCAGTCACAAAGAAAAAAAGTTGTTTAAGACCGATGCGAATTTATTGTTGAAAATCCAACCCTTGAATTACAGTATTCAGCAGAAATATTCACAGAATAAATCTTAGAAGGTCTTCACACCTTCAACAGCTCTCAAACACAATTATCACTGTTTAAAATACACGTATGTAAAAGATTATTCCCAAGCACAGCCGAGCTAATCGGTAATCATGGTCAAGGCAAGTTTACTAATCGCTGGTTGAAATGAGCACTGCTCTATTTATAGACGCGGCAGAAACTTCCAGAAAGATAACCGCTTGCGTCATAGAGTGTGAAATAAGTGTGTTTCTCCACAAATTTCTAGAAGAATCCAGAGGGTCCCAAACTCGCCAATTTCGCCAAATTGGCGACCAACTTGGTCAGCAATTATGATGCCAACATGGCTCTATCGCCAAAATCTCGCCAAGTTCCCATTGAATTCCCACTATAACGTAAGGTGCGGCGTTGCTTGTGAATATTACAATTCTAACGTAAATTAAATAAAATTTAGAGTAATATAAAGGCATTCCATATTCAAATATACAAACTATTTACACTATTTTACACAAAATTCGTAACACTATATTTTTATGTTATTAAATTTTGGATTTTAAACAAAATATACAACGAGATTTCAAAATACTACCATCCGAATGCATACTTATTTTGCGGGCTTTTTTACTCATTCTTTTTTGTGACTCTTTTGTGTATTCATGCATATGATATGTCTTTACCTTATTCTTTCTGTCATAATCTCTATGACACGAGATAAGAAAACTGCTCTTTCATGAGAATAGCTAGATTCATTTTAAAAGCATCGTTCTCTCTTCAGTTATTTTGATTGACTGTTCTTTTGAAACTCTCTTCAAAACCGAAATAGTTTTACGCAAATAAATGTACCAGATAATTCGAATACAGTGAAAATCGTTTAACACGAAACTGAGGGGACTGAAATATTTTTTCGTGTTTAAGGATATTGCAAAAAAAACAACATATATTTGAAAAAAATTAAGCCTATTAGAGTAGATTTTAATTACATAGATATGTATATATGCATGTTTTTAATAAAAATCAATAAAACAAAAACATTCACAAGAATTTAATGAAATTTAATAGAAAATTTTCAAATTTTTTGAAAAACCAAACATTTACTGAGTTTTTGGAGAATAATTTGATATATATCGTCGGTCTAATTATCAGACTGCGTAACTCTATCTGGGATGCTAACATGATACAGTAGGGCTAGGCGCCAAGTTGTTTATGTTCACCAAGATAGGCGATAAAATTAAAATATGGTTTACTTTAATATTTTTATCGTGCGATAATGTGGTTGTCATGGGGATTACGTATATTAGTGTTAGTTTTTGTTTCGGTTTTTTTCCCCCGCGGGATCTCTGCTGAGCAAAAATAACACATTGTTACAAATTTTGCGTAATGAACGCTTAAAATAGTGTAAATAATTTATATCAGGAAGTGTAATACGTTAATATTACTTTCTGTTGTATTTATTTTATGTTAAAATCTTGCCACCACCTCACCCTTCGAAATCTAGTTTTATTATGAAATAAAATGTAGTGATTGCACTGATCGAGGAATAAATTAAAAGCGAAGCGTGCACTGTGAGGCATCGCGTAGACAAAACAAAAGGATTAAGGAATCACGCCAAAATGCGCTTGGCGCGTTGCAATCCTATATCAAATGAGTAACACCGGTGGAGTTACGCAGTTTGATAATTAGGTCGATGATATATTTTTTTTAAATGTCTTTTTTAGCATCAAATTGTCACCAAACTATTCAATGTTGTCTATTTTTTTATATTCAATTCACCATTAGAATGAGCGTCTAAATAATTGCACATACTTTTCATGACGTTCCTCATCTCGGATGACGTGGGAACAGAAGCTGCACGATTCATTTCATTTTCGTCTCCGAAATGTGTATCAATGATATTTTTTGAGTTTTCAGCAAACTCCAAAATGTATTTGTCTGCCGTAAATGGGGCTGTACACACATTATTATCACCTACTGCAGGGGTGTCAAACTCAAAAGTTAACTCGGGCCAAATAAACATGGTTTAACTTTAGGCGGGCCGCAAAACAAAATCAATATTAATAGAAACGTAGGTTTATTTCAAATAATGCATTATTATAAATATATATAAAGGAAAGAAAAAAACAAATAATAACTTTCATATCCTGACACTTGATAGTTGACCTGCGAGTAGGGTGAAAGAGAAGGAAGGAACACCAAAAAGGGTTACACAGTAGGGGGTACCATTTTTAACAATATCATTGATGATCAGATGTATACAAGTCACGATTCTATCAAATATTACTGACTCTACTGCAACAATACCGACCACGAGATTGTGAACATGACTTCTGGAAATTGTATAATGAATCAGTCGCGCGCGCGCTAAATCTGGAAATTGTTATAACCTGATCAGGAAAATGGAACAAAATTATGAAATTATTGTTTTGTCGTCGGTCCTTAGCAAGTGTGCAAAATTTTGAATTAATCTGACCTTTTAAAGTGGGTAAAAATCGAGTACAAAGATTCCGTTACATACAAGTGAAGATTATAAAAGCGTGTTAAAAAGAACAGATAAAGTGGTATCTCTGTAACGATAATAATTTGATTCATTTTAGGATTACGTACCACATAAAACGATTGAGAAAACAAGAACAAAAAAAAAGTTATTTTTTCACAGGAAAAAAGGTAAAACTTCAATTTTTCAACTTAATACAACTTAAGAACGATTGTAAATGCAAATAAATCTCGTATAGAATGGAGCATGACTGTATTATAATTAAAAAAGTAAAAGGATAAAATATTATCTAAAAAATTTTTAATACCAAGAGTAAGTAAGTTAATGAAATTAGATCGTAGGAAGATAGTGTATAAATAGAGAGAGAAGAAATGATAGATGCTGATTTTCAAAGAATGGGGATTCGCTTACACACGGTGCAAGAATAAAACGTGAGGCGATAACGATTTCACTCTGTGTATATGCTATCAAATTTAATGAACAGTATCAAGGAAAGTTATCGTATTTTCACATAATATAAAAATAACCGCAATGTAGGGCCGATTCTAGAGTGTAGGCCGCCTTCGTGCAAAGACCTAATGTGCCGCCCCTGTAGAGAATTTTTCATATTTTGACTAATACTTAACGTTGAAACTATAAACTCATCTACCTGTATTAAAGTAAAAAGTAAAAAATTAATAAAATGTAAATACTATTTTTAGTGCAGAACCTTTTTTTTTTTTTTGGGGGGCAGTTAATAGATCATAATAGCGATAAAATACTTTAATTAAATAATAAACAAACAAAAATACTACCTTTGAAATAAACAAAGACATTTTATAATTAGAAATATAAAATAACTGCATTTACTCAGAAAATATAATTTAATAAAACAAAGTACTAAACCATAAATCTCGAGAAACGGAAAGTATGTGTAAGTCAGTCCTTCTACAAAGATATGACGGGTCTATATATCCGCGCGCGCGTTCTCTTAAAGTACTAATCCTCTTGGGAAATATATTAGGTCTTTAAAAATTATTATATAATATAAGGCTTTCTTCCCCCAAGAAGAAGTGACCATGCAAATTAAAACTTGTTTGTAAAGTTAAAACTTTCAGGTTAGAAAAGAGAGATAGGGTAAACTACTAACGGGAGCAGTGATTAATTAAACTTGAAATGAGGTGTAGTAGATATTTAGTCGCTGATAATTGAAATATATAAGCTGACGATCTCTGTCACTTTAGAATTAAGCTAGATTAGGTACCTAAGAGCACAGGCGTAGCTAGTTCTGAATGGGCTCAGTATCAAATCTCCTTCGGGGGCCTTTTTTTAGAATTGAAAGCCTTAGTACTGTAGTTACACATATTGGGGTTCCTGTAGCTTAGGGGTCGTGTACCATTGATACGATTGATACGGCGGTAGCTACACCCCTAAAATTAATATTTCCAAGTAAAGTGCGAATTGTTAGTTTTGGTTACAAATGCATGCTTGAAGAAAATGCACATACAAAAAAAAAATGTTTCGCAAACCAATTTCCATGCTGCATTTGTTCTCACACCTTAGAAATTTTTGGGATATTTTTTTACAACATTCGGTAAAATTCAAACAGATAAAATGAATAACCATTTCCATTAGAATAAAGAAATAAGATGATGAATATTCGAGAGACTTGAAACAGGGTGGCTGTGTCAATTACAAGTTGTTAGAGACTTTATATATCACTCAGAGCTATGGGTGACTTATGAATTCAGATATTACCTTAATTCATATATATACGACCCATATTGTATATTTTCTGTATTATATCAACTACTTATATACTACTACTACTATCAACTACTATACTTATATAACGAATTTCATTAAAATCTGTACAGTACTTCTGGAAATCGTCAACCATTAGTGAAAATTCTCTTAATGTCGAACATCACTATTATTGTATTTCCTGAATCTTTAACTCCATTGGCCAGACATTCGTGAATTATATCCCTTATATGTTATGTTATTCAAATATTTTAGTCCACCTTTTTATACATTTTTGTTTATTTCCTTAAACGCCACAGAAAACATATACACAGCACAAAGAACATTACATATATGTAACTGATTCTACAAGCTAAAACAGAAGTATAACTCTCAGATGACTCGAGGTGTCATCTATCATTTAATTTACAACTGCATTTTTACGATTATATTACTTTACCTTTCCTTGTTGAAGAAATATACGAACACATAATTGATAATGGATCATTCAGTTTTGATTTGCTGTTTGATAACGAAAATTATACACTCATTATTATTCAGATTATTTAATTTCAAATTTTAAATCTCACTATAGGAAGTAAGTCTATTTGTTAATGCATGATTATAGGCTTTTCCCATTTCGGTTTATCTAGAGTTAACCGCAAAGATTTATGTATTAATATCGCTGCATACTTACCCAAGAATTTGTTGGCAACAGGTTCCATTATTGTATGCCATGGTCAGATAATGAGGTAAAATCTTCTGGAAGAAATGATAGTGTTGCCTTGTGTCGTTTGATTGATTAATTATATATTTATGTTGCATTTCAAAGCAACTCGAGAACTATTAGTGCAGTGATTCTCAGCCTTTTTTCTGTTGCGGTACACTTATACCAATTTCAAAATTTGGCGCACACTAACAATAAAATACGTTTAAAAGAATTTTACTTAATTGTAATATACTATGTAAAATAGTTCATGATAACAATTTTCGTTGTTAAATAAACTAATATGTATGGAAAAGACAACAAAATGTTTATGGAGAAAGTAACTACAAATTAATTATAAGAATAGATTTAATGTGAAATATGAGCTTGATGATTTTTGATAATTTCTTTTATATTTGGTAGTAAAAATGATAATGCCACTCTCCTTTTTGATAATTTCTTTAATATTTGGTAGTTAAAATGATTGCCACTCTCCTTTCGTCATATACATTTAAAAAGTTTCGATCTTTTTTTTCATTTTTATATTTTTTAATGCTCAAAATCCAAATTCACTCAAATAAGATGTCGAAAATTGTAAAAAAGTCTTTTTGGCTATCTTGAAAGTCTTTTTGGCTATTATGGGATAATGCCCTAATTTTAATCTAAAATATGAATCAATAGACTCTTCTGAAAGTTTTGAAATTAAATCTCTATTATCACAGAGCGAAATTAGTTCTTCCTCTTCAAACAAAATTAATTCAGTTACAGATGTATACGTTATCACAAATGGATTTCACACCCAGTGAAATTTATTTGTGCCAAAATTTGGGAATTATTGTTAAGTCAGAGTATAATTAAGAATTTTTTAAAAATTTGGTGGCACACACAAAAATGACACGCAAAGTGGTTGTGAACCACTATATTAGCAACAGATTTTGTAAACTTGAATCACAGTGAAGAGACGAGAACGAAACAAATCGGCACTCTACTTGTTTAAATACCACATCGTACCTTAAGCATTCGAGCATCGACAGATTTAACGTGTACGAGCTCTTCTACGTGACGGGTCTTGCGCGACACTGAAATTCGAACTAACAACTCCGTCGCATAAGAACGTTAAAAAAACACAGTTACATAAATCTGCGCAATATCCACACAATCATACATTTAACTAGCATTCGGGGATAAAAGCCTTTGTCGCTCCAAATCACGTGAACCTATCACGCTATCAATCAAAATGATGACATATTGTGTAGGAATGGAATTTTGAACCCACAATCAAGAAGCTCTCATTCCACCTATTGATCTTCCATTTTATCTATGAATAATATGGTGTGAATCTCGGAAATAAAGATATATTTTTTTTATAAACGGCCCACGAGATTATAATGCTTTTCTGAAGTGACCCGCAAGGTCATTTAGATTTACCACCCCTATACTTAGTAGTTACAAGAAAGAGACTTGATGACTATTTAACAATCTTTTTCGCATTAAATTTTTTTTTGAATCTGTTCTAAATTACAAAGCACGATAAGGTGGAAACCGGAAAAAACTCTGGGCCGTACTAATTCGGCGGTGCGGGAAGAGAGAGCTGGGGTTACGAAACGTTGTAATGAGTACATTGTATTATTTACTGTTCTCTTCACTCAGTAATACTTATCAATAATCATCGCTTTTGGTTAAAATCCAACCTCTTTGTGGCAAAACTAAACTTTTTAATTACTTTTTAATTATTTTTCTCCGAATCTTCATACATTGAAGATCTTTTGTCCACAAGTAGATACCGATAAAATTATTTTTTTTCTCCATACAGCCTGCCCTTACACATAACGCGTAGTTAGAGCACTGATCAAAAAAGATACATATAAAAAATTAAATGATTGACAATGACGAATTTAGACTTAGGCCCGTCAGGCCTGGGCTTAGGGCGGCACATTTTTAAGAGCACCAAAATTTTCAAGGAGGCAAAAATTTGAAATCGATTGTTTTTTATCAACAGTAAGACTGAATTTTAATGCTTCTATTCTTGCATTGACAACCTCAAGATGTCAATATTAATTATTTATTAATTAATTATTATTATTTATTAATTATTTATTATTATATATTAATTATTTTTTAAGGTATCCGACTACGTTCGGAACCGTGATTTTAAAAAGGCGCATAAATGGATAATTTTCATGATATTTAGTGTCACTTAGATTAGAATACATGTATGAAATTGTTTTAATAATATTTTGATGAAAGAAAAATATTATTTAAACACAATATTTCGGAAAAAAATTAACTTAGAATAACCTTTTTTCAAAATGTTCTCCTTTAGTGAAAAATGCTTCTATTATAACAATATTTTGCTTGTATATAGCTCAGACCTCTGTAGAGAGGCTCAAAAAGAATATTTGAAAAATTCACATTATTTTTAGAGTTACAACCAATTGAAATAATTATCGGTGTTTTTTTTTCTTAAAATTTCTCCCCTCTGTTGTCGTAAAACATGGATAAACCCACTTCTAAGTTATGTATTTCAAAAATTCTAGTTGAGCATCTGTACAGAAGTCTGAGCTATATACAGGCAAAATATTATTATAATAGAAACATTTTTCATAAAAGGAGAATATTTTGAAAATGGGTCATTCTATGTTCTTTATTTGTCAAAATATTGTACTTAAAATTTTTTTTTATTGGATTGATATTCTTAAAACAATTTTATATACATTTTCTAATTTAAGTGACATTAAATATCATAAATACTATCCATTTATACCCTCTTGCAAAATCACGGTTCAGAACGCAGTCGGATACCCCTTAAGTATAGTATGTATCAAGCGACGTTAGATTTTTCATACATTTCTCTTAAAATTCTAAATGTAGCTTTTGTTTGCTGATAATTATAACACGAAATAATGATTCACTATATTTAATTATACCTTTGTCCGGTTACTCAAAAACTTTATTTACTTTTCTGTGCATTATTATTTTTTAATCTCGCATATGAAAATTTTCTAGTTTTGCGTAATGTGGGTGGTGTTTTTCAAACATTGCCATGATGAATTTAGAAGGGTCGTAACTTGGAAAAACACAAAAATATAAAAAAAATAGACATCGGAACTTAAATAAAATGAGTCAATTTATTTTTAACGTTATATTTCTCTTAATATATTTTTAATCAATTCTTTATAGATACAATATATACATATATCCTTATATAGATATCGCTATGCGTATATATCTAAGTATTCCTGCAATAAAATGTTCTGGAGGAAGATCGTTTTTTACCCTGAAAAGAGTGAAAAATTATATACGTGCAGGTAAGAAGCAAGATAGGCTCAATGCACTTGTATTATTAAGCACAATTAGTTCAAGAAATTATGTATAAGGATGCCGTTAATGAATTCTCACGGGATGAAAGCAAGAAACAAATGTATTACATGATTAATTAGATAGATATGATGTAGCCACGGTAGCTGAGTGGTCAAGGTATCGTGGCTGGCCTTGTCACGAGTTCGAGCCCAGTACCACTAAAGATCCGCCGTGTAGGGGATCGATGTACGTTAAGTCTGTCGAGAGCTCAAATATCCTCCATTGGTGTGTTGTGGTAGTTAGGGGAGGGGGGTGCCAGCTTAGGTGTCGTCCTCCTCACTTGACCATGGTTCAAAATTACGTGGTTCGTCGTCGAAAACCTTCGTGTAACTGAACAGTGCGACTTTAATATTCACTCATTCACATAGATCTGTTTTCTATAATTGAAAGCAATTTATTCTAAATTGTATGTTTAGTTGTTATACCAAATATATATATATATATATATATACATATATATCAGTAGCGTACACAGGATTTTTCAAGGGGGGTTCGGGGTCGAAAGTTCACCATTCTTGTATCATGCTGCTTTTGAACTTGTCGATTTTAGGGAACAAAGCACGGTAAAAAACTAATTATTGACTAAATAATTAGCATTAATTAATAAAATTAATCATTAATAACAAATACTTAATTAAATTTTACGTAATATATACTTAGAATTTAATCAATCGAAAAAAAGTCAAGTGCATGGGGGGGGTCCAGACCCCCAGGACCCACCCTTGTATATATATATGCCACTGATATATATATATATATATATATATATATATATATATATTCAAAACCTTAATTTAATTCGAATTCATTATTACTATTCGTATTATTATTATTGAAGCCTAGTGGCTGCGTGGTAGTGTATCGTGTTTCCACGTCACACGTCTCGGGCTGGGCAGTAGCGTAACAGAGAATATTAGGGCCCCCCTGGAAACTCAGGTTTTGTGCCCCAAACCCAAATGCATTAGTCTGGCCCTAGAATCGCTGCTCCCGCAATTAGGGGGTTGCGGGGATGTACGTTATGCCATTGGGGCTGAGCAAGATCGACTCAGCCTTTCATCCCGTGAGTGGGTCGATAAATGAGTACCAAGCTTAATTGGGAACTGAACACTGGGGGTTTCACGTCAGACCGTCTTGACCGCAACATCTGCACATGCACCCCAGTGTCTAAGGCCACGTAAACTGTGATGCTCAGTAGGCACTGAGTTCAGTTTATTATTATTATTATTATTATACATAAGAGAGCAAATTAACTTGGACCTAGGCCACCATCGAACCTAAAACCATCACTGATGATTGAAAGTATTATATTTGATTAAATTTCCTCGATGAATGTGAAAGATCGAATCAATAACTAGATTAAAATAATTGGGATTGCAGGGTATTTTATTACATGTTTAATAGGAAACTAAATACCAACTGGAACGCTTATTCAAGAATCCTTTTGTAAACTTTTGTGTTTTAAATTTCAAACTACAGAACCAGGACATGTTTCCAGAACTGTGCTTTATCAACAATTTCAGTCGATTATTAATTATTTAAGAAAAAAATGGTTATTTGATAATGCATTCAAATGAGCCTCCAGTCAAGATACTTTTGTAACTTAATATCAGTAAATTAATGGGTGGAAATTAAAATGATTGCTAGCTGGAATATTTCCTTGTAATGATGCAATTCAAAACCTTTTCCTCCCTGCATAGAATTCTATACGTTCCATTGTTAACCTTATAAAAGGACTGTAGCATTGGCGAAGGAGTACATCATTATAGGCAAAACGTATAGTCTTACATTTCGGGAACGAAATGAAACATGATTTTTCAAACGAATTAAGTGGAAATACTGAGATAAACGAATTGAACCATGAAAACAAAGGAAGGGATTTCGGAAACATTATATTCCATTATTATCTTTTTTTCCCCGTTAGAAAAGTCCCCCTAATTCGAAAGCTCTTTTTATGGGGGAGGGGGTTTGCTTAAAACCACCCGCTCGCTGCTA